>QVRM01005288.1:0-64419 GCA_003439945.1 Dermanyssus gallinae
ATATATATATATATATATATAGATATATTATATATATACTAGATATAACGAAGCCATTGATGACAGCTTTTAATAAATATTCTATTGAGCTGAAATCGCGTGTGATGATGATGATGGAGAATGTGGGGGTAGTGCTACACTTTCTTATACTTATGGCAGTGAGTCTAAATGTCGGAGATCGAACGGCAAACGCACTCGGATACTGAGCGTTATGGACACACTTCTTAGTGAAAGCAGTAGAAATTTAATATCTGAAACGAAATTGGTCGTACAGAGTTAAGACACTGCTGTTGGATATTGACTTACTTTCTTTATTTGCTCTTCACATTTGTCTCAGATTTAATGTGTACGATATATATATAATATATATATATATATATATATGAAAGAGCGTAATTAATCGAAATAATTATTTAGTACTTGTAAACTTTCGTGCAATCTTGAGGACTGGTGAAGTGCAGTAGGGATTTTAGCATTGAGTCTGTTATATATATATATAATATATATATATATATATATATATACGCGACACCATTATTATGCTCCGTATAAGATAGCTAAATGCAAAATGCATTGGTTGTCACTGCTATACGCAAATGCGTTGGTTGCCGCACCGTCTTTTTTCAAGTAACAACTGTTTTTTTTCACTTGTGATAAGCGAGCGCAAGCACGACTACAAGCAAAATTACAAACGACGCTTTTCAATATGAGCAAAACGAAGCTCTGGAGTAGAGGCGTATATGTCTAATGCGAAATGTGTACCGTATTCGAAAGTTAATTTCGTATTAAAAAGATCATGCTGAAGTGCTTACTGTCAGATTGCTCTTGTCCTTAGTTGTCTAGACTTCATTTGTGTTTTATTTGATGTTTAGTAGCTGCATCACGTCTATGCAGTTGTTTAATTTGCTCGATCCACTGCGGTAACTGTATCATCGTCGTCATCACTACTACCACCACCAACCACCGCCATACCTATCCTGTTCACTTTACTGCCAGATTATCACATTATATTATTATTATAACAGACTATACACCCCTGATTGCAGTTAGACCCTGTCTTGTTTAAACTCATTGGCTACCCCACTAGTTATTTTTCCGGGTTACCTTTGAATCAACAAACACGGTAGTTACGGTCATGTGTAAGCGTACGTTGAAGAACTGCTCCCTTTGAAAGGCATTACGCTCGCAGGGGTGTGTTCGTATGTGTTATTTTGATAGTTCTCCCTTCACTTACATATTTTACCAGCTGTACTGCTGGGGCGACGTTCAGTCTACGGTCAACATAAAACGAGGGCAAGCGAAGCACGACCATATGAGAAGAAATTGAATGCATTACGATATTTTCGCGATATGCAAAGTGCTTTAATGTGAGTTAGGTTCGAATTTGCACTACATGTGTGGGACGAGTGTACATCCGCTTACATCGTAATCGCAACCAGAACTAGTCCGAAAGACACGGATGGCAGCTTCGGTTGTCATCATCGAGCCAGGTATACGGATGAATGGATATGTTCCCTATTAGGTGTCATGTGAATGAGTTCTTTTAACATTTCGACGTAATTTTAGACAAAGTAGCATTGAATTCAATGTAAATGTTGAATTTGACAAATAAAGCTCCATGAAGTCTGAATTTGAAGCGAAAAGCTGTTTTTCTTTGCTCATTTTTTTACTTTTGGCTATATATATTATATATATATTCTTTATTCAATGTAATCAATGATTAATGAAGGAACATGACATACATGTATGTAACAATAAAATGAATTGAGTCAATGTTTTTTGTTTGCAATTGTATCCAACCAAGTATAATCACCAGGAACGAATATGCAACAAGAGCCGGCGCTGGTTACCTGTGTAAGGCGTCTAACACCGAAGCGACGTCTCCGCGCTGTACTTCGATTGACAGACGCTGGCGACAGAATTCCCTAGCTTTAAGCAATCACAAATGTTATTAATGGACATCTTATTTGTAGGTTCGGACTCGTCCAGACAATCAAGGCGAAAGGGAGAAAATTCACGGGTTTTCCTGATTTGCAGGTGCTTTCGGCATTTGGCCGTCGTATCCTGACCGGGTTGCGTCACAGCTGATTATAGAGGGTCCTAAAGAATCAGGCACAGTGGCATTCCGTTTTCAGTGCGTAAGTAGTTTATCGTTTTGAACGCCCTTAGGGCCAGGTCGTCAAGCGCTTGTTAGCGAGTTATTAGTAGCATTGTCGCTATATCCAGGCGTCACAGAAGATCTCAGTAGAGACAGTTATAATGCTGCCCATTTTGAAAATCGGCGGCATTATATGACATCACACGAATTTAAAAATCACCTATTCGTTCATCAGCTGAGCGTTTTCTACACGGTGAAGGCGACGTTTCTTAAGAGGTATTTGGCCCTCCCTAGAAACGAACGGAACAGGCTTACGTATAGTCTATCGAGCACGACACCGTTCATCTAGGATTTGATAAACCGATTGTAATTTCTGTCTACGGCTTCACTGCGAGAGTTCCATAGAGCGTTTGGACAGAATATGAAAGAGATGCCCAAAGCGTACTACAGGACATCGGCAATGTTGGACAATGCATGAATAAAACAGCTCGTCAAGCAGCGCCACATTATTCCCCGTTGCTCCGTCCATGGGTTACACCAAACTGTGCCACCGGACTGGGTTCCATAACCCTTGCAATGAGCGCCGCTGTATATTTGTATGGCTTAATTTGCACCAAATATCATTGGTCAGTGCCAGGTATTGGGTGCTGACGGGACCTAGGCATACATATATTACATCTGCTCTTTATTTTAGCCTTCATATTACCAAGGCATCAATGCGCATCATAAATACCATTGTCCGCTGTTTCATTTTAACGACTCCTCATGTGTACATTTGCCTTCATAAATCTTTTGCGCTTTCCAAACTTACATATTGCTCTCCTGTCTGGGACCCTTATCTAAATACAGAAAGTTAGTGGAAGACGTCCAAGACACGTTCCCGAGACGCCTGCTGATCAGGTGCCGCCAAAGCATGTTAGGTGATGTGGTTCTTAGTATTGACTCACTTTTCATGCAAGGCAACATAATTCCTCTATTTCAAATACGCTAATGTGAATTATTAGGACGTTATTTATGCATAACTTTAGAACTCAGCGATCGTTTACTCCAAATGCCGTGGCCCGCGGTGAGTTTGTGAACGGATTGTTTGCTTGGCGGATGGCCAAATAGGCGCACGCAAATTTAAATAGCAGTAGCAGTCGCCTATTTGGCGACTAGTTACGTTTTTCTTTTAGAAGTACGTATATTGAAAACAATACATATCTGATCATGATAATTGTTCCACACACCCTACATACATACATACAGCAATAAAGGTGATTTTATATTACGTTGAGTCGGCGATATTTTCCGTATATGAATATACAACATATTCTATATATGTTCAAGATTAACGAAAACGAATGCTGTTTTCCGAGACACAATGAACTCGTGTCTCGATCAACGCAATTGCGGAAATACTAAAAGGTTATGTAATGATAAATAAAAGTTTGTTATCGCCTTAACTTATCTGGGGGTCCCAGGATGCACCGGTATCCCAAGGTCCTCGAAGCTTGCGCTATGACGTCGTTCAGGGCAGCCACAATTTAGAGCAGTTTATATAAACTGGCCTCAACAGTTAGTATAAATATGGGGTTATTGTCGAGGCCAACCGTACAACTTGATTTGAGATCCTGTGATGTATCATTTGGGGGTCGTTCCACGAGTACCAGTCATCAGTACGAAATCCTACGACCGCTCTTGGTGGACGTTGCAGAAAATACTCGTCGAGGCAGATTAATGTCAAATTAGCTGTCGCGATGGCCCGGCTGATAAAGCTCTAACTTTTCTCAGGGCCCAAATCGATTACTGATCAGGTTGCCTAAATGCCTGCTCCTGTAATCGTTCGGAAATTGCCTAACGTATTTAAACGTGCATGACACAAACGCTAAAACCGGTTGCAATGCACTACGATAAAGGATAAATACTACCAAAGGTGCGTAAGCAAAACAGGGTCCGCATTACGTCAAGTGACAACTTTGTTTTGGCGTATTAGTACCTTGTCTACCAGTCGCATTGAAAACTCAGTTTGTATTTGGTTTAGGAGGTCTTAAAAATGCGTTACGCACTAACAACGCACGCCTGCAGCGCATCGTCTAATGTGGGATACTTACTTACTAAAACCGGCATCCTCTCTACCTCCACAGGCTCGAACTTGCTTGTAAGTACCTTGAAATCTACAGAAAGAGGCCTTGCAGTCTAGGGCTCTGTGTTTCCTGCCAATACACCTCCAACTTGGATAGGTGTCTCGAGGACAATGCCGCACTGTGTTTGCAGGCTACGCGTGGTTTTGCCCCCGAGCCGGCTGGAGCGGTATCTCTCGCCCTTACCATCGTCGCGTGACTGTGTGGTCGACGCCGTCGGACTCTCACCGTTTGATAGGGGCGCGTTGTGAAATATGACAGCTTCCCGGGCGGTTCGTCATACCCCCTCCGTGGGGATAAATGACGCGGTCCAACGTGCAGTCCCGGGTTTGCCTCGTCTCCAACCTGAGTGTTGACCGGCTAGCCCCGTCGTGGAGATCTTTTGCCGCCCTACCCGACAATCAGGTCCCGCGGTCCCAGGCCAGACCAAAAAGAGCCGTGGTAGTTGGTATCCCCTGCAGACTCGAATGCGCATGATTCGCTGCGCGGAGCGCAGGGCTCGCCTGCTTCGTGGACAAGGCCAGGTCCGCCCATATAGGTAAAGCGCTACGGATTCCACTACGGAGGCCAGCAATCTTCGTTTGGCGTCAAAGGCCCCGTCCGTTCTTTTGCAGGATTCGAGTCAGGTTTCGAGAAGACTGCTAAGCATTTTTGGCGACATGAGGAATGTGCGCCCATGTGAGCAGTGTCCAGTATAACACCCGTCTAGCTTGACATTAATCTTCCCGGATTCCCCTTCTCTCTATGAGGCATAGGGCTTTGTCCCTTTGTGGCGCCAGCTCGAGCCGAAAACGGACCTCTCTCTCTGAGACACTTACTGTCATTGTGTAATGCCGGCCCTGGGCCGCGACCTCTCCGTCGCTCAGGTAAAACAAGATGATGCGCCTCAGGTATGCCGCTATACCTATGCCGCTATATCCAGCACGGGACGCAGCACCAACCGCTGTGAGAGGCCGACCCATCAAGGAGGTGGTCGCCCATATGATGACCTCGGCGGAGGCATGGAGGGAGGCGACGAACTTGTTCGACGCCGTTTTGACACTCAAGACAGCCAAGGAGACGGTCAGGCGGGAGAGGTTTAAGCGGGTCTTTCGGGAGAGTGGTCGAGACGAGGAGCCGAGGGAGAGGGGAGGGGGTGGGGAGCAGCCAGGCCCTCATGGTCTCGACGCACCCTCACAGGACGGATTACAAAATGGCATCCCCCTATCCAACCGCAGGTAGACATGCGGGACGATAGTCAGGGATAGAGCTGATTGAAGGAGAACTGCAGAGACGCCTCTCCCACGGCTTCGATGTAATGCCAAAGTAATACCGAGCCTGGGGGGGGGGGGGTGGGGAGGAAATCGGGTACATCATGCATTCCCGAAACCTCCCAAAAAAAAAAAAAAAGTATGCCGCTATACGCTTTGTCTCCAAAGCTCTTATTGCTCCCAGTTCACTATGTCCGATGCGTTGAAGATACCTAACAATACTCTGAGTTTATAGCAGCGCGTCTTTAGCGACCATTTGGTCTTTTGAGCCGTCAGCCTAAGTGCCCTGCCCGTTGGCGTCGGCCTTTATTCTGCCTCATCCAAATCCATACTGCGCGTAGGGTAGGGCTTCCTTCTCCCCAATCTCCTCGCTGAATCGGGCAACTATGATATTCTCTAGTAGTTTTCTCGCCGCGTTCAGCAGGCAAATAGGCTCGTACGCGAAGGGTCTGATTTTTTCCCGCTTATTGGAATAAGCACTAGGTGGTATAAGCTTCTTTTCACCAGCGGAAAAACGGCAAAAATCATCCGATTAGCGGCGACAGTCCCTAGTGAGTAATGCTAGTAGTCCAAATGGTTAACAAATATATCAAATAGAATGTAACTCGTTTGAATCCTCTAAAGTTTCCCAGAAAAGCGTTAAAATAATTTCTGCAATATTGACTTCGATTAAACTTAAAAAAGGATTCAATGCATTTGCATTTAAGGGTTTGTACGCATTCCTTCATATTAATATATAGTGGCGATTAACACTAAGAATATTACAATGTTTTCATACGCAGACCTTAACGTCAAAGCTATAGTTATTAAGGTAAGCGACGTAAGCCTGTGTGCGAAAATAATCCAAGATTTCGATATCTTGGAAATCCCGGTCGAGATCTGACCTTGTACACAATGCCTGGAGTTCAAGCTCAGACGGTGTGGACGATGGCGTTGGCGTACGCAAAGAGGCCGATATCATGTTGAAGGTGATTCCATGGAGCTGAATCAAGCGGTCGCGTAAGTAGTTCAATATATAATTACATTTATGTAGTTATAGGTGTAGTATCCACCACCCTAACGACCGGACGACGACCGATACGAGTTCGCTAGGCTCTCCCTCAAACAACACACGTCCTCTGCCTGGCTCGCACCAACGACTACTAACTCATTTATTCTCATGCCTCCTTATATACTCACAGATTGCCCGCGCATTTAGTGACTTCCCGCGTCTTCACTAGTAGGGTGGCGGCATCTTCTATTTAGCGCCATATAGTTAGCTTGCTTCAGCGTTGCCGCCAACAGACGATTTATATATACCCGCGCAGCTTAACGGACGCTGCTATCCTACAATAGGGGGATTTTTTCCTGCTCAGGGCTTTCATTGTGAACCTTTACGGGAGACTGTTTAAATAACTCTTCACGCCGAGTAAGATTGCAAGGTGAAAGTCCCCCGTTTGCGGAGAACCTGCAGAGTAGGTTTGCTGTTCGTTTGTTCGATTCCACTGGCTGGAACGCGTCGAGCGTAGAGGGCCCTTTTCGGAACACTTACTGGATAAGCATTGGAAGAAGGTCATTCTTCTCTTCCATAAACTTCCTGACGCGATCCATGGACTCAAAACGATTGGCCAGAAAACCGAGGCGACATATAGCACAGTGAGCGCGGGAGCCTTTCTAGTTGAGAATTAGGTCATCAATACGTACATTCTTTAGAAGGGTATGCGCATCGAGAAAAACGACTGGCTACCATCTTCCACCACTATTTAGTTGTGAAGTGCACTATTTTTATCTGCAGTGTAAAAAACTATCATGTACGGGTTGGCCCCGAAGCATTCTTATTCGCAACAGTTACGAACGGGCCATATAAGTAGGAACATCGATTATTGTCAAGGATGAGGAAGCAATAATAACTTAGTTGCATCGACGTCGGATTTTGCGCTACTGTACCTAAGTATCGGCGTGGCATAGGAGACTAGTACGCTAGTCATGGTTGCCATCTGCCGGGGTGTCGTCGATTCAATCCCTGTTGTTGATCAACATTTTCTTTGAGCGATGCTCATTGAAAGTAAATAATAAACCATAACGCCGAGAGCCAACGACCATGCTGCCGTACTTAGCAGAAGAGGTAGCTATCAAACTTCTGCAAAAAGTATGTGACATGCTGATATTATTGAAGAAGTGGCGCGTCGCTGCGCTACACCCTGTAGTTTGCCGTTCCGTTACTATCCGTGTGCGGACGAGTACCAGAGAAATACAAATCCCTACTCTTTTGAAATGGCGGCTGGTGCATAAACAATAGCCGCACGATCTGTGTGCATATCCGGAAGTAGTCGATTAAGTACATTCGACTCTGTATAGTACAGGTGACGTCCATTAGCGGGGAACTCCGTCGAGCGAACACTGAACACAGTGATGCAGTTCTCCGCACGACGTGCTGCCGACGTGCTGATCCATCCTAACCGCGATCAACTGTTAGGAAGTAACTAATCCCGCACGACGTGAGAGAGTTACCGCTTAGTTAGTGTTCTGACTACTACTATTATTAAGTATTTCTCATTCTTATGATTGCTATTGGTATTCCTCCGACTTTTGCCACCGTTGCCTCGTCGTCTTTGTGTGTCGCTGTTGTTCTTGCTGATAATCTGTCATGCGTCACCAGTTTTTTTTTAATTATCTACGGTGACTATACTAGTTGTGATATACTATATATATATATATATATATATATATATATATATATACGTAGTTGATTTTACCATTGTTGCCCTAGTTGTGCCACTGTTGTTGCTGTTGTCGTTGTTGATGCTGGTGGCAATTTCTGGCTTCCGCTTTTAAGCGATCACCGCATCATAGCGACGCAATCGATCAAGCGACAGCTACCAGCAAGGTCCTACCGTAGTAAATGTTGATGCTATTGTCCTTGATGATAACTGTTGGTGTTGTTCTTCCTCTTCTTCTTCTTCTTCTTCTTATTGTTATTATTATTATTATTATTATTATTATTATTATTATTATTATTATTGTTGTTGTTTTTGCTGATGCGGTCGTGGTTGTTAAGGGGACTGTTTCTCGCCCGCTCCCACTCCCTCTCTCTCTCCTCTCTCTCTCTTTATCGCTAATTCGCGCCGTATCTCTCCCGCAGCTGACGCGATTACCGTCATCTTAGGCGATCGTAGCCAAATATCCTTTGCCCTCCCTAGATCAGCCACGCTGGAGATGTCGATCCTGCTGTTGTTGCTGCTGCTGTTGGTTATATAGTATTATAGCCCTCGTAGCGGTATCAGTAGTCATTACATTAGTACTCGTATTAGTTGTTCGTAGTAGGAGGAGTAGAAGCTGGAGAAGTAACAGTATCGTGCTGCTGCTGCAGCTGTTGTTGGCGACGCTACTCTCTTTGGTTCCTTGGCGCGTTTGTCGGCTGTTGCCACGTTGTGTCGAGCTTCTTACTTAAGAGTACGGCAGTTGCAGTTGTAGAGGAAGTGAGTTCTAATTCTGTAGCCGTGGGGTTCGTGGGGTTCGTGGGGGTTTGTGGGGTGTGGTGTAGGTGGACGTGGAGGTGGACGTGGAGGTAGAGGTGGTGGTGACGGTGGTGGTATCGTTGGTGACAATTTGCTCGTGCTGGATGGTGTGGCATGGCTCGCTGACTGTACAATCGTGGGCAGTCTAATTCTGCTCCGGCTGCGATTACTACTAAGACTACTTCTACTACTATTACTACTACTACAACAATTTCTACTACATCATAATTTCTGTTTGTTCATGTCACGCTTTGTCACCACAGCGCGACGCAATGACGGTGACGTAGCAAGGTAGTGACGTTTTCGAATCGTCGCGCAATATAGGAAGCGGCGGCGGCGGGCGTGACAGTCACCTGGACGTCGTCGTTGTCGCCAACAACAACAACAACAAAAACAGCAACAGCAACAACAACAACAACAACAACAAAACAGCAACAACAACAACAACAACAACAATAACGGCGGCAGCAGCAGCGGCGGCTGCTGCTACTGCGGCGAAAAGAGAGACGATCCCTACGCTACGGGCTTAGTAGGAAACAGCAACTGTGACAGCAAGTGTTGCTGTGATTGTTCTTGCCGCTGTTGGGGCTGCTGCTGCTGCTGCTGTTGCTGCTGCCGCTGCCTTGTCGCGGTCTCAATGTGACAGCGACAGCAGGAGATCGCTAATGATACCAGAGCGCTCTGAGGGGTCTGCAGTTGCACCATTGCAGATATCGGTCGGACAGCGGACTGGTCGTTACGGGATATATATCGTGTCCCGCAAGACACGCTGGCCACAGACTGACTGACTGTCTAACAGGCCGAACAACCAACAGACAAACGGACAGACAGACAGACAGACAGACAGGCAGGCCTACCAACAAAGAGGAAAAACTCCAGTGATCAGTGATCAGTGACCGGCTGGCTAGGCTCGCTAACGCCGACGATAATGAGCGCGTCAGCAGATCTTCGGAATCAGATCGTTGTCGGTTAATCGGTCAATCCGCCTCTCCGGAGTGCACACACACACGCAGAGTGCAGGAAGAACAGAAGAAGGAAC
This sequence comes from Dermanyssus gallinae, assembly GCA_003439945.1. Taxonomy (NCBI): domain Eukaryota; kingdom Metazoa; phylum Arthropoda; class Arachnida; order Mesostigmata; family Dermanyssidae; genus Dermanyssus; species Dermanyssus gallinae. The sequence goes on from QVRM01005288.1 coordinate 10,008, forward strand.
AGGGCAAGCAAACCTAAGAAGAACAAGAAGAAGAAGAAAGAGTGGTGCAAAGAAAAACGCGCAACATGGCCCGCGCCGAAAACTCTGCACGCCGTCTGCGTGCCGTCGCGGCTCTCAGTGTTTTCGTTGTAAGCTGCTGCCACCACTGGCAATCAGTTTCGGCCGCTAACCTCTGTCCAAGTCGTCTTGACGATCGGGATCTCACCCCGCTCGGCTTCTTGATTGGCACCTGCAGCATCAAGGAAAGGGTTTGTAGATATGCATATATATACATATATATATATATATATATATATATATATATATGTGTGTGCGTCTGTGTGACTTTGTGACATTATTGTCGTTTTATTAGGTATACAATTTTACGCTAATATATGGGGTTACCCCATCTAAGTCCCGTCGAAGAATGTGTAATACACGGTGGAATCAGCCATAGGAGATTTCTAGCCTGGGCGCTGACCACTTAGTCAGGGTACTCAACAAGCCTGCTGAATTTCCAATAACAGCTTCTAGCTAAGAAATTCCTCACCGGATTACCTGTCACCAGCGGACTGAGCTGAAGCCACTTGCAAACACAGTTGATCGTTCTGGACGTCCGTGGACGTGATCCGTTTAGAGTCTCGAACACAATGGACTGGAACTCCAACGGCTCCCTGATGAATGAAAACTTCATTCGCTTGCTCTTGTTATACGGGAAGCATGTATCGCCTGGGACGCATTCTGGTTGATCATAAAGCGCGCCATAGAATCCGTCACGGTACCGTCTCGGACGAGCGTGTTTCCGTTGTGAGGGTCATCCGAACGGCCATCGACCATTGTGGGGGCAAAGCCCATGAGGATCCAGAACGCTTGAAAAGCCTGATATTCTGAAAGCGCGCCACGGTGTTATTTAGGCCAGCATGTCTGGACCGACGTCCGGCGCTCCGGATACCGAGCAATCCATGATGCTCAGAAGGTAGATTCGTTTATCGCACGCCCGTTTGTGAACCTAAATAGCCCACTCGGATTGTGCGGAAGATACCTCCGGCAAGAGACAATCGATAGCAGCTAGTAAGCGGGCTTAGCCTGGGCCGTGTGCATATTCTGTGCCGGTAGTCTAAAATGCAAAACGCCATCCTTTGCGAAAGGGCCATTAAAACAACAGTGGTCGGGCCGAGTGTTAGCTAAGCTACCTTTGAATATTGACAGAAACGTCTGCCTACGCGCATCTTCTGGCAACACCAAATTGGTTAGTGATGAGACGGAATTTATGCTGAGGTTCAGAAGATCGACTTCAGTCAGTCATGTTTTACCCTCGTAGCATGCGCAGCAGCCGAATGGCCGAGAAGCTTATATATATATGTTGCAAAAGCAGATGTACCTTAATTAACAACTATAGTAAAATATTCAATTAAGCTGGAAAATTAAATTTGAATAGTAGTTGGACAGAATGGTTTAGAAAATGATCACTCTACTCTGATGCTGCCTTTATTTAACTTTGGTTATTTAAGTCTATAATCTCTATGGACATAATAATTACAACAAGCGCGGTAGCTGCTGTTGTTACCAATGTTGCTCTAGTGGACCAGAGGACAAATTTGTTGACAACGCGATTGGAGGTTAAAAACGAGATTTTAATGCCGTACAGCAGCCTAGGGAAGCGAAGGGCCACGTTTACAAATATATCGCATTTGTATATTGTAGTAGCTACAAAACGGCAACTCAAAACATTCGTCAAATTCAAAAGGCTTGTAGAATCATGCTCCTTCCTCTTCGTTAACTCTTGCATTGCTAGAACCGAGACGGCGATAACATGAACGCTGTTTAGCTTTCTTATGGAGTAAATTGGGCACAAATACGCGTATAATGGATTATTATTCAGATGTCAAGTTGGACGCCTACAACTCATCAGTAAGCCATCTGGAAATAATTTAGCAATCGAGTAGTTGTAATGAGAGCTTTAACCCTACTTAACGAAGCCAGACTTGAATGTGGGTCAGAGACGACGAAAAAATACTGATTGCGACTGTTGCAGCAGTTCACAACATTGACACCTAAGAAAAACATCTCTGTAAGACTTGTGCAAATAACACGTATTGACAGTGTTATTCGGCATTCTATAGCACCGTGATCGCGAAATTGCTGTAAACAGAAAATTTCGACAGTTTAAAAGATCCAACTTCTTCAAAATTTAAAATTATTCAAGTTGGAAACACACTGTATGGCTTGCCGATGCTGATAAGGCCCATTCCTAAGGACGATGGCAAATAAGCGAATGGAACAAGAGTACGCAAAATCGTCATATTAATTTAGATTATGTTTAATCAAACCCGATAAGAACGAATGCCTATTTCGCACGGAACGAGGCGGGGTATTGGTGTGCAGTAGTTAAGCCGTTGTATTAGATGAGCTTCCTCCTATTCAAACTGTTGTTGTGTGCTAGTGAGCCATTTCCTGTACACTTCTTTCTACCCCAAATCGACGGCGTTAACCCAACTTACCGGGCCGTTAGCCATGCACGGTCTTATCTCGAACGCTCTGTGCACAAGGCCATGTCATGGATTTGCTCTAGATTCTCGAACGGCAGAGATGAAGCATAAAATACAGGTTCATGCGGGAGGTGTTCCGTGTAACATCTCAGGTGTTTAAACCTGCCTCTGCATGCCTCTGTTAACGCGCCTGCATTTATAAAGCCGCAAATGCCGGTGAAAAACGCAATGTTATTTTATTTCGCTAGTGGTCAACACTATACTAGATATTTATTTCGGTGCAAACTAAAACACGCAAGTTTACTCTCTATATATATCGATATTTAGTTTCCGTATAACACATTTTGCATTTATTGCTAGTATAATTAAAGATTTTAATAAAACGTTACTAAAAATACAATCTACGGAGCGCAAATAGCAGCCTGAAGATCTCAGAAACAGAGCTGAAGACGTCTTAGGCAAATGCAAGTGGCTGGTACGGGTGCTTGCACAAGCTGACCCTCACGTGCAAGTTTAATACTATGTGACCAGTGTAAGCCAATAGGCATTCATGGCAGCTACCCGATTGGCCGGCATGGAGCTTGGACAAAGTTTTGTTTCGAGCTGGGTACGCTAATGAGACGTACTGCTGTGAGAAGTAAAAAGCGTAATCTCCGTATGCTGAACCTACACAGAAAAGCTAAGAACAGCTAGAGATCATTGTACGACTAATACTTGGGCACTGCGAAGTAATCAACAAAATCTACTGACCAGCAAATACTGAGCAATATCTTGCGTCGTACGAGGCTAAACTCTGCAATGTAACTATTGTAATTGTTCGGTCATATCTATTGATTTCTTCTATCATGTTCGTTCTGTACGAACGCCGATTTGGGAACGTCAGACCGACAAGTTCCTTTCGTCAGGTGTCGCTTTGCCGGACAGTCTTCAACTTCAGTCTCCGTCCATGCTGGTGTCCGTAGAACATCAACCTGTTGGCTCCCGCCTAACACACCGTTAGCGGCGACGCGTTACAACACCTACCGAATACCAGAGGAACGCGACAATATCATTTAAGTCTGGTAGAAGTTATGAGGCGATTTTGCGTGGACACTTAGCAGCTGCTGCGACCGTTACTGGCGCCGTGCTGCATATATTATTATTATTATTAGTATTATTATTACACCCAGGTTGGGTAAATTATAAACGAGTACATCCGTCTCAATTAGTGGCACATTTTACGTCACCGGATATTCTCTTACCTTGCGAGTTCATGCCATTTGACTGCTGCATATATGAGCACATATAGGTAGAGAGCAGGATATTGGACAGGAATTCAGCGCGCACATGTGACACAACGTACACTTAGTAAAGCTGAAAAGTGGACGGAGGAGTCTGGTGATGGCGTCTGATGGAGGACTAATGGCACGTTAAAACGCATAACGTAGAATCAAGGGGAACAGCCGACGTCACGAGAACACGATCGAATCCCAGTCCACAGCGTTTTAATAGACAAACACAGACAACAATTACGAAAATACGACTATGATGACGGCATCGGCAGTGTGCAGGGATGCCAGTAACCGGACTAAGAGCTGGGGTAAAAGCAGGGCTTTATTTTTGGGCCAATGAAACGTGATAAACAACGCCCTGGTAGTGTGATTGAGAGCACTCAGAAGGCACTCCGAGGGCCCTTAGAGAGCGCATCTGGAAGAGGCAAACGTGAGCATGGAGGTCTAAAGCAGATTTGGCAGATCGCTCGCATCGACAATGGGATCGATCGGAGCGATCCACGGGCCACCTAGGGAACAACTGCGCTGTTTCAATCACTGTCGATTGTTAGATGTCTATATCGATAGATCTATAGTCAATATAGATGTAGTGTCGATATATATAGAAGCACTCTTGTTCACTGACGGGCCCCGTTGACGCTGTCAATTAGACTAACTCGTTGTAGTCGACGCTGTGAAATCTGCATTTTTTCTCCTATTAGCATAACGTTGTAGATAAGACTGATCGAAGGCACATTTTATTAGATACGCGTATTGTATGTGTACGTGAAGACGGAAACCCGACAAAACAAAGAATACTACTGTGAGTGTTATCAATATATATATATATATATAGTATTGATAGCACGCAAACTACTTAAAAAGATGTTTCATTGTATATGTAGAAGAAACCGAAAACGTTACTTTTGTCCTATTTTCCAGCTTGTTCCGTACACGGACCTAATCATTGGCTCGCTTCTGACGGTGAACGGCACAAAGTCGGTGCGTCCGGTCATTGACGAACTTCGGCCGCATCTGAAGGCTCTTACCGAAGGAGACTTCTGTCCGACACTTAAGGCTGGCACCGACGAGAAGCTTTGGAAGGCGCTTGCTCCAAAAGAGTTTGATCCTGATAAATTCTACAATGTAAGCGATTATGCTAGTTGTTAGGATTTGCTTTTAAATATATATTTTAGTATGTAAATACGTATATACACATATATGAAAAACACGTCTATATATTTTTTTTTAGATGCACACGCTCAAGCTGATGAATCGTTTTAGGCGCTTTTTTTTATCTGTACTTATTTTTGCGATATTTTTTAGAAAATACAACGTTTATATACGCAGAAAACGTATAAGAAATGCACAACCTAGAAAAAAACTGTAAACACGGTAGTGACAATCTTGACGATATGGTGTAGAGTAGCTCTACGCTGTATCAGGCAGCAAATGTTATTGACTAGTGTGTTTAAACTGTTTTGTAAGTACTAAAACGTTAAAACTGAAATCCTTAATTACACGACCGTCGATGGTTGGGATGTAACTCGTATACGTTAACGCACCGGTATTGGCGTATTGAGCTACACAAGGCGACTTCCATCACGGAAGGAAAACGGTTATGATACTAACATACTGTTGAACATGTTCTCGTAAAAACTTCATCTCAAGCAAACCTGGTGGTGTTATTATTGGGCACTTGATTTGCGCTGGTGACGTATTTTTAAGCGGCAACATATTCATTCCGGGTGTATTATGACTATTTGGATGCTGGACTATACTCATTACATATAGGCAGAATTTGCACATACGAATGCCTGGCTATGGCTATTTATTGATCATGAATTGATCATATTTAGTACGATATTTAGTAGCAGTAACAGATACAGTATATAGTTGTGTATAGACAGCGCGTACAGCCTGGTATCTATTAGGCCTTATCAGGCTTTAATTGAGAAGTCAGTTAAGTTCACCTGTACGTCTTCATTGTGCTCTGGGTCGTTTCTATTTCGATTCTGCCCTTTTTCGCTTACAGGAGTTGCTTTGCCATCGACGATATATCAAGTCGTTTGTCGAAGAGGAGCCTATTCCTAAGGAATTATCGGCATTTTCCCACGAGTCCCTTAAGGACTTGCGCTGGATTTTGGATAATGCAGGCCGACTCGAGAGAGCCGTAAACGTCGAATATCGCGCGCTTCACAACCGTCGCCGACGTCGACGCCATATGAGTAATCACACCTAAATGAAAGAAACTCAACAAGTCGATACATTATGTCTATATACCTAATCTCACATTTGAAGTTGTCCTAACAACAAAAGGTGCGAAATAAATGCATTGCTATGCTCATCATGTAACATATCAACGTGCCAGTTTGTATGTAACAGTCAGATAACGGAGCTGCAACTTTTGACCAAGCGCCTTGTAATAATCCTTATTAGCATGCGTTTGTTTGGCCTATTTGGCTGATCAGTGCCGAACGGGTGACAATGGCCTTAGGAGTGACATAGCATTGACTTTGAATGCTGGGAATGCTTAGTTGCCGTATGCAGTACGCATTCTTGCAGTTGTGGTCAAGGTCTTTTTCAAGGTGTGTTCGGAACGTTCAGATAGTTCACGGCTGCCTGAAAGACCAAGCCCGATACTATGCTCGTACCTGCGCAGCTATCGCGCGAGATTTTTGAGCATCATTTTGTTGGCCAGCTGTAAAACTTTCTATAGCTGTGGCGAAGACTCATTAACCTAGTGGAGAAGTACTTCTTGGGTTGCTAACGTCCTCTCAAAGAACCGCAAATTAAGAGTCATATATCTCTATATATATACATATATAGTAGAAGGCGGAGCCACGTTTTGCGTACGGTCAGAACTGAAAGAAGAGAGTAACCACAAAGGCGGAAAGCAAAGACAGCAACCGAAACGTTTGTTTTGCTCCGTTTTTCGAAATCGTCTATACTTATTCAACTAAACTCGAAATTAGGCGAATCCATTGTGCACATTGCGGTACGAGAAGCTTACATGTTGTATAAAAAATAATATTTAGTATATTTGATCTAGTTATGCATGATCATCGAGCATGCAGTGCACGGCGCTCCTAGAGGCATAGAACTCATGAAGATGTAGATGTGTAGGCACATACAAGATACTGGTAGCTATACACGCATAAACAGAAGAAAGCCCACACAGAAGCAGTCACTAAGGTAAGCGTATAAACGATTACCCTTCTTTTGGTCGGCCGCCAATGTAGGTCAGTGAAAAAAGTGAAGTAAATCAGAGAAAAGTAGAGAACCTAGAGATTTTTCAGGAATTCGTTGTAATGGCTTTTAAGATCTTTCGGACTTTTATATGTCGAGGAGAAGTAACCGCAGATTACGGTTGAGGGGTACAGTAAACACATGGAAACCAATGACCTACGCAATGGTTCTATCCTAATAATTACCTTCGACTGCAAGAAAATCGTCCATCGCCGCCATTGTCACCGTGCCTACCCTCATTAGAAGTTTGACGCGAAGTGGACGCAGATTACATCAGTCTGTTTGCCTCAAGACCTGATTTCAGGATGAACCCATTCCGGATCCGACACTATGGCTACATGCCGGATCACACGAGCTGACCTCTTGTGACGTTTTCTGTTTCAGATTTACAAAAGACTTAAAAGTCTTAAAAGGCTAGGAAACATTAAATTGACCCAAAATGTAAAAGCATTTTGACCATCAGTTTTGAGAAATGTTTTGTGGAGTTAATGCAAAAAGTGGCTTAAGCACACTACAGTGGGGTAGGAAATAAACTTGCTTTAGAGAAGACAAACATTATTTTGACAACAGAACAAAAACTTCTTGTGTGTCAGCACTTATCGTAGATCTTTTGGGACAGAATTTCTTATAAACTCGAAATCATTGAAACCAATATAAGAGAGACTCGAGGAGATTCGCCGGCTGAGGGAAGAAAATCTAGTTCTCAAACAAAACACTGTACTTGAGCACAAGCTGCATAGCTTGGAGCAATATTCGAAGTCAAGAAACATTAAAATCTATCAGTCTATCGTCAACTAACCAAATGTGACGTTAATCCAGTTTTTGCTCACAGGTGGAAACCGCACACTGGTTTCACAGGTAAAAAAGCTTATTGAATGTCTGCATAGTTGCTTATTTTCATTCAAATAACTTCACTAGAGTTAGACCCAATGGGAAAAATCACAAGGAATCTGGCGGACCTGGGATCCAGAGTTGTTGCGTCGACCGGCGATAGAAGTGCATGGCAGTTTTTGCTACAAAGAATATCAGTTGAAATTCAACGCGGAAACGCCGCGTCGATAATTGGTTCATTGCCCACGGGCAAGGGACTCCTCTTTCTGCCGTAGCCGAATCAAGTCGGCGTCAAAATTATATGTACAGCTAAAGGACCTAAATAAATTATTGACCACTTACAACTTCACTAGAGAGACCTTCTGGGCACCTAAGAAAAAATCTATAAAAAACGGCGATCTTAAAATCAGAAACGGCTTAACTAAAATCGAAGTTAGGATGCTTGTATGTGATTATCAGAATGAATTTGATTAAAAAACAAATATTACTAAAAATTAAGCGAAGTGACAGTACGCCAAACCAATTACAGGAAACCTGAAAATCGTAGTGCAAAAGGATAACCAATCCGAGCGCAAAATAATTCGTTGCGAAGATGACCTAGTACACTTCGGAAATGAATTGATCAGTAAGGGCACACCGCGTTCTCATCTATATCGTATGAGTTAAGATCAACTAAGAAAAGCTGTACAATGCCGCAATTCAGAACATATATGTAAACAGGTGTAATTATCTCAGCCGTATCTCAGGTGTAATTTGTATGTAATTCAAGTCAGGCAAATACTTTCTGAGCTTGCGAAGACAATAGACTTGCTCGATGTCATTGACTCCTCTCTACCCTTACGCACGAGTCAGTAGGTCGTCTTCATGGTTCCCTGACGATGTTCACCGCTAATGCAAACACCATTTGCACGAACGACTGCTAGCTTGCCTATGATCCGGGTGATGACCCTAATGTGATAAAATGCACATTCCCGGCTACTGCTCGCGTTCTGTGTGTGGTGCCTAGTGAGAGGTCTAAGGGAACGGCGTGCCGTTGTATTTCCTTCAGAAAGGCGAAACTATTACAAAAAAGTTTCCTTGCGTGTTCTACAAACGGTTGTCTTTTAGCCATATGGCGCTCCCGCTCATACCCGCCGTTGTGTACTGCCCCAATTTGAATCCGTTGAACTAATATTTAGGGGGCATGATTGAGAGAGTCTAACAAGTCTCGGCATGTAACTTGTTGCCGTATAACAAAGCGTTCAACAATTTAGATAGGGACATTTTGCCCCGGGGTTGCGTGCGGTTTAGCCCCTGAGCTAACACATATTAAGCGGGGTTATATTGAATAAACTTGCTCGACTTATGCAAAACAATTCTTCTAGATATCCGTTTTCGATTAGGTACCGTCTCTAAAAGGGGTACCGTCTTTCATCCGTCATCTATGTAGCGACTCCGCAGGGTGGCTGGCGTGTCGTCTCTTGTGGTGTAGCGTTTTATGCCTCCACCATCTAAGGAAACCCCTTCTCCGCATCTTCTCTCTGGTGCCCTACCACCGGCAAGAATCCTCCCAGCTCCCGTTTGAACTGTTCTACCGTCCCCTAATCCTGTGGGTCGCATACTGAAGTTTGCTGAGAGCGCACTCCAAGTTGCTTCAACATTTTGGCGATTTGTGCTCGCACTATTTACGGACCATTGTCGTTCACGCTCACGATCGTGCGAGAAATCTCGCCTCTATGAAGGAAGTCAATCCAGTAAGCGTGCCATGCGATATGTGATTACTTCCGGCGACTCAGAATCGTGCGGCCGCCCTGACTAAATGGCGGCTCATAGGCTTATACTCCTTAACAGAATATACGTCCACTTCATTTGTGAGCATGTCATGATCATCCTGTAGAGGTTCATTAGTGCTCATCGGCGAACGTCTCGTTAGCTGAAGGTGTGGCAGAGGACATTTTCGTCGATCCTTGTTTTCATCACTCACATTGCACTTCAATGTAAACATACGAGCATTCATTCAGATTGCACTTCAAGTAAACATAAGGGCATTCATTCAGATTGCACTTCAAGTAAACATAAGGACATATGCTTAGCTCATAGATAACTGCATTTTAAGCACAACACTTACTGATGGACTTCTAATAAGCGTGCTGTGACGCCATCTACTGAACCGCACATGCAAATACATGCGGCCAGTTGCCACAAAATTTCATTCATGGCTTGCGAAAAACCAACCATTCGTTGTGACATTCCCTATATATTATATATATATATATATATATATATATATATATATATACTATTATAACAATATTATTACAACATCACACCTATATGGTAAGTATCTCAATTTATATATATATATATATATATATATATATATATACGTATATGTAGTCTCAGAGATGAAACAACGCGCCGTAACTTAGTTGGCTAAATTAGCCCGTACATTCAAACCTTACTATAAAATGTGTTTAGGTTTATCTTATTGATGCAATTATGCTGATCGTAGGGTGACGTATCCGTTCAACGTTCAATGTCTGGCCAGCCTGCCCTTCATCCAGCATGCATGTCGCTTGCCGTCTGTCTCACCTTGACTATTTCTATCTTCATCCCCTATTCATGCTAAACGGACTAAACGTTCGTAGCATGGAATAGAAGCAATAGACGAACAAAAACCACGTATGTTTTATTGTTCACTACATATAGTTGATGCACACTGTTATAGTCCCCCCCGAAAGCTCAACGCATCTAGCCCAATCATCCTCAATAGCCCTTATACCACGAGCAAGATGTTCCGAACCTTCTGACTCAAATACTCGTCTACGGCGAATATCACATCAATGTTGCTGTGATGTCTTATTCCAGAGAGGCATTTTTGAGGTTACCACCTGATAAACTAATCGCACGGGTCTGGAGATCTAGAGAATATAGAGAATGCTCGTCAATTTGAAACTTTAGTTTGCGTAATTTGGTCATAGCCAAAAAAGGGAGGCGTCAAAACTTTTTCGGTCGAATTTTTGCCTCTTTGCCCTGGTGGGAGGCTTTTTGCCGCGCGCGGTTTACTTCCTGATGGACTTTTCCTGTTTTAGGGTGAAGTAGAGGATCCGGATTTTGTCGGCGCTTACGAATCGGTCAAACAGCGGTGGATTTTATCTCAAAAGTTCCAAATTGCTCTCCGAAATTAACACGCGTGTCAGTTTTTGCTCGTGCGCAGGTCACTATATAAAAACTGCTTTAATATTATCAAGCATAAATTCTAATTAGCAGTATTTGATGATGTACTGTTCCACCGCAAATGCGCATGTAAAATGATCATATTGCTTTATAAATTTACAGAAACGGCACGGTTCAAATAATAAAAACAGCCAAACAATCTGGAGAGTTTATAGTCACTAAGATATCAGGCAAGGATGTCCGTTCGGTGTCATCGGTGATTTTCTATATATACAGCGAGAATAGCGCAAAAGATTAATGGCACGGGTTTAGGATGGCAGATAAGGGAAAAGGGTGTACATATTACCCTATCGTCAGCAAACGCCAATGCTGTCGTTTGCTGATGATATGGTTGTGTTAGGGCGAGGCACTAGCAAAGTTCAACAAATAACGATAATGAACAAAGAGCGCAATTTTTGTATTTTTTTGGGTTAGGGGGCATAAAAGCCTATGTTACAGAAGAAATTAGATTATCTAAGTGAATGCAGGTGACCTAAATAGTCCAATTTCTCCTGTAATACAAAAAGGAGGAATTGGATTTTCTAAGTCAATGCAAGTGACGTGGGTGACAATGACTACAGAGCAGGATTATTTAGAGAAAGAAGATATATGACGGAAGAAGAAGGCTGAAAGAGGAAGAGATGCAGTAAGATGTAAGAGCCTCTGGGGGTTGAATAAATATATGGTATCAAGGAATAAATGAAAGGCCATGTATGCATCAGGATTGACTTTGTTAGTGCCTCTGGTCGCGGAGTTGGAAACGAAGTTAAAAGCAATACAAAGAGAAGTAATAAGATTTGCATTGGGTTGCCTTTTTACTTGCACCAGGGAGTTTCTTGAAGGGAAAAGGGTAATGTCAAATGTATACAAAGGAAAGTACAAAGTAAGCAAATTTTTAGTTTTAGGATTAAAAATGTCAGCGGATTTTGATTAACAGAAATTGGCAATGACTTCCAGATTGAGTTTTGCAGGTATATATGAAAAGGCATAAGGGGGAAAAGGCGGGATAGAATGGGTAAACGACAATTCCAGAGCGAGTAGGCTATTGGCAGATGCCAAAGCAGGGATGTTGGATGCAAGGATACAACGAGCTAAATATAGGGAGGGAGGATCTTCAGAATGTCGAGCTTGTGAGTTAGGGAATGCGTCAATCGGATATATTGCAAATGAATGTACAGCCTTAGAAGGAGCAGAGAGATAGACATGTCAAAGACCCTAGTTTTAAAACCGATTGTCCAAAAAAAAGAACCAGGTCGATATTATAAAAGAAGAGGTTCTCCCAACGGAAGGCAAGTACTCGGTAGGTATTGGAGGATACTTTGAAGATATGGATGCTTAGGTAATATATAAATGCTGCTGCTCTAAGCGCTCCTGATATAAAAGTATTGACATGTGTATTAAGATATGCATGCCAAGCAAATAAAAATTAATTAATCAATCAATAAAAAATGAAACGTATATTTGGGTATACAAGTCAAGCAAAAAATAAATCCATGTATATATTAAATAATAAAATGGTAATTAGTACCCTTATAAAATGAGAGCCTTCAATAAGCAGAGCGCTCTTTCTGCTTACAGTCTGTCATATGAACCATTGCTCTATTAGACCTAAATTTCTGAGAATATTCTAATCAAGTTAGTGTCTTCTTATATTCAAGGACATGACAGTTGACCCGTTTGGACACCACTTGTGTACCAGCCAATCACCGTAATTATGACTGTGTGGACGCTCTTATCGATACTTCTAACAATTGTAAGGAACAAGCCATCCCTCCCTCCTAGCCTAATGAATCTTTGTGGCTATGCAATCCAGATTAATTTCGTCTATAAAATAGCTTTCTTCACTCCAATTATTGCGTTAGCAATCCCGCATGTTAATGATCGATTATTCGTGAGCAAATGTATTTCCACTGACTTATCCAATCATTCTGTCTAGGATTGCGTCTTGCAGCCTCTACCATGTTCTACCAGAGCAGTACACCGCTGTTGAGTAAAATCCCAATTACTTTCCCTGTGGCCACTACGTGGCCTCTTGGACTTATGTAGCTGTCCACTCTCGAAAACTCTACCCTAAAACGACGCTTTAACCCCGACAACATGTTTCATCAGCATGTTTTCTGCTTTTTGCGGAAATTGCAATTCGGCCTCCCTAATATAAGCTGGCCAGGTGTGGAATCACACAACAACATGGCCTTTGGCTCTCATCTATAGAAACACTCCTTACCTATGCGCACCAGATATTTATATACGTATAATCGTTCACAGAATAAACTTTAAGGCTTGTAATATTCTGTAGATCTTCGTACTTTCAGTAAAATCAATTTACTTACATGTTTATCTTGCAAAGGTATCTCGTGTTTAGCAGTGGCACGGCCTAATTATTATTGAGTCAGTGCTCAAAGAAGGTGAAAAGCCTGTAAAGTTGCGCCGATCTTTTGAAGCGTGATACTGGAGAGTCTAGTTGTTTGAGAGTTAACGTTGGTGGTAAATTAACGTTGGTGGTAAATTTCATCAAAGGCTAAATATACGAAGGGACTAATAGCGAACAAGTACCATGAGGGAAAGTTGAAAAGAACTCTGACGAGAGAGTTCAACAGTACGTGAACGTATTCAGCAACAGAAAGGTAACAACATACAAAGTTATGTTTACGTAACATGTTTTATGGTATTCTGCATGTATATATATATATATATATATATATATATATATATATATATATATAACTGATATTATTAGTTATATATATATATATATATATATATAACTGATATTATTAGTAGTTTAATCAAGCCCAGCTATTTATCAAAATTCATATTTATTTAATTTCCCTGAGTGTTTTTCCTTTAAAATGACTCCCGCCCACTGCAATGCACTTGTTCCACCCTCTTCCCCACTCTTGGAAATAGTTTTTAAACGCGTCTTTCGGAATCGAATTAAGTTGCTCCTGATATTTTCTTTTATATCCTCTATATCCTCGAAACGTAATGTTTTTTTTTATCTATGGGAACCGGAAAAGTCCCACGGAGCCAAGTTTGGCAAAGAGAGCAATTGCGGAAATATAGAAATCGAATTTTCATCTAATAATCCAACATCAATAACGATGTGTGCGCCGGTGCGTTGTCATGATGAAGGATCCAATAGTTGTTTGCTCACAGTTCAGGCTTATTTCGCCGGACGTTTAATCTTAAAATTTCGTGGTAGCCCTACGTGGTTTCCTACTGACATTAGAATTAGGTGGCCTCGATTGTAAAAATCGTGGAAGATGGTTTCCTTGTTGTAAAAAAAATCGTCAAAAAGTTTGGTGTTGAATCTGTACTAGCGGAATTTTTTTTTATTAGCTCTTTTCTTAGACAACACCGGGAGAATTGGGCATTTGTCTTAATGGCGAAGCCATATACCCAGATCCATAAGATAACTCCAATTCCTCAGCTATCACCCTCATAATACTTCGCCAATTGTTGAGTACAATATTACGACATCTGGTGACGTTTTCTTCTATTATTGACGACGCAGCGTCATCTTTGGTCAATTCACTTTCGTCGCAAAATCAACGGTACCGCATAGTGTATTGGGACACTGCTGCAGTACTATAAGCAGTTTGTAACATTTGCACCTTTTTAGAACATATCATTTTTAACACAGAACTTGTTAAAACTTCGTTGTTCCTCCATTCTCGGCTTCTTAAAAAAACGCTAAATCTCTATGCGTATGGCAAACTACCACGCCTTGCCACGCCTCCTCCTCATCGCTCTGAATATATTGCCTGCCATTTAGAGGAACTAGGAATACTGAATTAGACTGACTGCGTCGTCGGTGGCGTCTTTATATGAATCTATATATATATATGAATCTCTCTCTCTCTCTATATATATATATATATATATATATATATACGCCCACAGGTAAGGCAACTGTGGAATATAGGTCGTCGGTATTGCATGACCACAATAAAGCCTGGTCGAACAATGAGGTGGTGGTGAAGTGACCGGTCAACATGACCGTTGGGGTCGCCGTGATGATAGCTAACTAGCGAACGCCATTAGTTTCTGTTCGTAAAGAAGTGCAGATATACAAAGGAGGCTAGGAGTTACCTCATACGATTTCACCACAGCTCCGAAAGTTAGGGGGAGGCCGGCTTCTTCCTCGGGGCGCGACTACACAGCGGGCCTTCGATCGTCTTGCGCAAGCGCTAAGCACGAGCTGAGCTCACACGGATTGCTAAGCCGTGTGAGCATCATCGAGAGTAGACCACCGCCAAGACTCCGATCGAGTTTTCCGCCAATATAACTTTCATTTTACTAATGATACAGATGGGTATAGTTAAATTAGTTGTTAGAACTTAATCCCCCCCCCCCCCACTCCTTCCTGAAAGAATGCTCACTGTCGTACAATTTAACTATGGAACATTTCCTTCGAAACTCATCCAGCTCAGTTAGTCGCGTTGATGTCTCCTAACTAGACAGGGTCGGGCGAGCCGTCAGTTATACTGTTTGAGTTAATATCATTGTAGGTGCGTCTTTTGTTGTCTCGCTGTGACAATGAATGTAGGCATATTAAGGACAGCGTAAGGATGTAAGCGGGTAATCTACGAGGGGAAATCATAGCTTCTTCGCATTGTCAGTCGAGTGTCACAAGATCGATCGGCGTTGCCAAGCAACAATTGGAAAGCTTTTGTTGCTAGGCCGAAAAGGGCTTTCGCTCCGTGCAAATGTTTGATATGCTTTTCGTGGCTTTCCGTACGTTGACAATTTGCTGCATCGCTGACTTCCTCGTTGGATATACGCCGCTTTAAACGCTAATTAACCGCGGCTTGTCCCTGCCGACCTATGTCTGACTGATGCATTGACTCCTACCTATCCAAGTCATCTTGAGTGGAAACATATAATATATATATATATGTAATAACCTACTCCACCGTAAATATAGTGCTCATCGACTGCGGTAGCGAAAGTCTTGCAATAAGGTAACATGTGCTGCCGTAAAGGATAAAAACGTTCACCCGTTGAACAATGACTAAGCAGTGCTGTGATAACGTTTTTCGAAGGGCGTGCGTTTTTATGTGCCCTTAGAGCTCACAGAGTTTTTAGTCGGTGTCAAGTGTTATTCTGACACAGTTACGTGTGTGGCCTGTCCCTGTCTACGAGCCATGGGTGATTCTCCACCAGCGAAGGCCGATGCCCGCTCGGGCAGCACCCCATTTCGAATGTACAGCACCAGAACTAGTAGACTGCGCAACCGTATCATTCTAATTAATTCTACTGTGGGCAAAATGTCGAAGCCTCCCCGACGTGAAGTGAAACTAAACAACAGGTAAGTAAGCATTCATCGTTTTCTTAGCCCGAGACAGAGGACACCTGTCCAATATGTTTAGTTCTAACATCTCGTTTCCAGCACTAAGCCCAGCCACATTGAAGTCCGCTAACGGGGATAACTCATTTAACTGGTGCAACTCGGGCATCAAAATTAATAAGATATTAGCATTGATGCCTTACGAATTACGCCTTAGATCACCGACAAAGAGAAAGCAGAAGTCGAATTAATAAAGACACGATGCCATATAGTAGTCTAGTGCCAGCCAACACTCCATACGAGAGTTAGTATGCCTTAACACAACAAACCTTAAAGAACTTGCCTACTCGGCTCTACCGAGGAGAGCCACATATAGGAGGCTTCCGCTAAAAGTGTTCATATGGGCATCCTTCAATACAGGTAATAATAATAATATATATATATATATATATATCAGGCGAGCACTGCCGAGTGTGCAAACGTATTGTAAATGATTAAATCATCACAATATTTTCTATATATATATATATATATATATATATATATATATATATATGTGTGCAGGAACGGATGCGAAAAACACAGCTTCTAAACAAGGTAGCGAAATAGATAGTTAGGAACCACCTTAAGCTTTCCAGTGATGAGTGACGAAAATGAGACATCGCCAAGCAAAGGAGCTTGTAAATTTCCGACGTGCCCAAACTGCAATATGGCTTTGGGTCGAAAGTCGCTTACTGGGTGTATTCATTGTTCTCTCTGGGTTCACCTGGCTGCACCGTGCACAAAATCTGCATAAGCTAATAAAAGGTGATGTGGAGGGAAGACAGATATAATCAAGTGTGCAGGAGTTACCTTGAAACTGACAAAAATAGATAACTGAACTTATATTATCATTCACAACTCTTTACTTACTGTGCTTGTTTTAGTCCTACGGGTTCTAATCTGGGCATTAAAGAAACGATGAAAGCACTTATGGCGGATCTGGATCGCCTTTCCGCAAAAACGCATCCATGACTGAGGCCGGAAATGTGACCAGCAGCAGTTGACTGGAATTCCTTTGCATATCTTCCGCATAAGAAGAACACTACACACACGAGGCGCTTTATAAGGCAGAACATGCTTCTACAGTATTGCAGTGAATGAGGACTTCAGCAGCGTGTTAATGAGGTTACACAGCCTAACCACGAATCTTCTCGATCCGGTGCTGGCAAACGACAATTCTCGGTCTCCCGGTCTTCAGTCATTCAATGGTCTTCTTCACAATCCCCTCAGTATCTCCACCTCGTTCTAAAAAAGTCACTCTCTATAGTTACAAGAAAAAAAAGTAAATACATGCAATTTCTTCAAAACATTTACGTCGCGGAACCTACGGTCACACCAAGAGGCTTACCAAAAAACCTTGCCTTCAGAAAGACAACAGCAGCAGTTTGGAAACAAGATTGAAAACAATGATTAGAGAAAAAAGAGTCACTAAAATATCCGCTATCGACGAAGGCCGTCATTTCTCCACGACCCACAACTATCAGAGCCAAATAAAATTGAACGGCAGCCTTGTTTCGACTATGAGGCTTTTTTTAATGACTAACTGGAAAATGCGGTAGGTACGCACACGTGGACACCACCGCAGGGAACTCGTCTGCAAGTGTGGGCCGGTAGTGTAGGGCTCTAGCCCACTAAAAACCAGTCATGTCCCAATCCCCGCAACCGATAGGGAACTGCATAAGCATAACTTCAAACAATCGATGGGGCAGAGTAGTTTAGGAATTTAGTTTTTTTAAGTTTTTAATTTTAGGATGCCCCGCGGGATGATGTTATGCAGTAACGGTTTTTCTTCTCCTTGGTGCGCAGGACGTTCTCCATGGTGTGAGCAATGCTGCTCCAGTCGTCGCGTGACTTAATCATAAGCTGTATGATCGTTCTAAAGGTGCCGCCGTCAGCCCTAGGTAGACCCGCACGCTGAGAGGCCCATTCCGGGCACCACAAAATTGTATGCTCAGGCGTGTCTTCTGTTTCGCTTTGGCAGTACTTGCAAAATAGAGATGTGGTCTTCCCAATTCTGAACAAGTATGACTGGAAATCACCGTGTCCGGTAAGGGCCTGAGTGATGTAGAACGTCAACTCGCCGCCTGGTACATCCAGGCCCTGATATCCGGGATCAGAGTCCTTGTCCAGTACACGGGCGCTCCGTCCTGAATGAAGTCCCATTCAGCCTGCCACGAGTATGAGGCCTAACGGAACGATAGCGACATATAGCAAATACATGGCTGAGATCCGGCGAGGCTTTTTCACTGAGACCTACCGGTGTATCGCTGATATGAAGCGAATAAGCATGAATACTTCATCAGACCTTCTTTCTAGTAAGGACCGGAGAGTAGTAAACGACATCAACGTTTTGCCCCCTGAACGTAGCACTCCCAGTGTGCCATCGTCTACCCCGTACACTACAATACAAAGCGGATATAAATTGGACCCAATGAACAAGAGGCCAGCGTCGGTGACATTCATAATCTGCAAGCTCATTGAAAGCATCATTACGGAAACGAATTTCAACTAGCAAGGCTTTTATATACAAGGCATAATATGGTTACAGGTCCAGGACACTTGACTGCAACACAACAACCTTTGCAAGCTCTAAATGACCGTGTAATGATGACAAACGAGGTAAACTATTTGACTGAGTTAGTTGCTTTATATCTGCGTTTGAATCCCTCACATATAGCAAATTGATTGATTTGCTGCTTTCAATCAATCGCCAGCTTTATTAGACGTTCGTTTGTTACTTTTGGGCGCTAACGACAGCCCGTCTTTGCCGGCAGGTGTGACTTGAAGCGTATAAGGAATTGTAGAGCTCGTTAAAGCAATTTTTTTCTAATGGAACATGGTCTCTGAGAAGTCTTGTTTTGTAATGAGGGTAATACTTCTAAAATCTGTGACACCGGTGTGCCCGATATAGGAGCGCAAAGTATGCAATGGCGAGTCAACCAGGCCTCCTATACACAAACTAACGCACATCGTCGTGTTCGTGAGGAAATTCTGTTTCTCTGAAATAGAACGCCGTATAGAGAGAAGGACCATGACAGATGCGGCATGGTCGTTTAGAACACAATTTGCAAAAATGAAGTTGTTTTATTTGCCTTCACTCCCAACACCTCAAAATCATAACCCTACGATCTTTCAAAGCACTCAAAACTAACACATTCAGCAAATACGCATTTCATGGCAATTATTTTGGTTTCAATTATATGACAATGTAAGCTGTGGCTGTGGAGTAATTAAGATGTTTTGGCGGGCATGTCGAGATTGAGTGCATGTATAAATGACTGTGTGGCGACGTTGCGGCTATGGTGCGACAGGTCGGTGGTAGTGAAATGATCGTCGAAAATGTGGAATTGTCTGAATGTGTTAGTTTTGAGCGCTGTGAATGGTCGCGTGGTTATGCTTTTGAGGTTTTAAGCGTGAATGGCTAATAGAATAACTTCATTTTTGAAAAATTCTCTTCTAAGCGACTATGTCGCATCTTCTGGCCGGCGTTATGTTCTGCAGATTAAGCAGAATTTTAGCGAACACGACTGTTTGCATAGTTTGTGTATAGGAGAACTGGTTGTCTCGCGAATGACCCATTATATGCTCCTATGTCGGGCAACAACACCAGTGTCACAAATTTTAGTAACTTCACTCTTACTCCGAAACAAGAGATCCCAGAGACCATGTTCCCTTGCAAAAAATTGCTTTAAGAAGCTCTACAATTCTTTATACGGTTGCGAAATCTTTTTGGTAGACCCTGTATGTTTTCTACACTAACTCGATTATGATGTACTGCCATCTGACGTGAGCATGAGGACAAACGATGAAGATGGCAAGACGTACTTTGCGATTGATGACATAAGTAAGGCAATAGCTTCGCAGGAAGTTCTAGATACGCTCGCTTGATTGATCTCGTCTGTTAATTAATTATGCTTACGCTCTAGTGGCGAGAGGCTTCAGACAGTCTCATCTATTAATTATATTGTTGTGCTGATATCCACAGCATCAATATATGGAGACCCCACGGCCACGGAGTTTTAGGATCGGCTCTGAGCTGGGATACCTCCGTCAAATGTGGACCACAGTCAGACGCCTCACCTTTAGATGCAAGGACGCTTGGTTCACAAAATACCACTTGGTATCCCTCTACGCTTACGAAATAAATCATAGTGTTATTTTAACTGGATCAAGAGACTTTTGGCTTACCAGAAAAACAACAACTGGGTAAATCGACCAAATAGCGCTCGCCTTTGGGGCAGGGAAGCTCGCCTTTAAAGAAAAGGGCGGTTGTAGTATCAGTATAAACAAATAACTTTACGGGACAGAAACCAGACCGCGTTATCCTGATTGCTGTAGAGACAATGGGTTCGATAAGCAAAGGTGCAAAAAGTTCATTTAAAGCTTTTGCGCAAATATGTAGGCTAACATGGGTAATCAATCTAAAACCGAGTTTTTTCAATAGGTACTGCCGCTAGGCTCGATGCACTAAGAATTTAGGTCTTGAAGGGCAAATTCCTTCACAATCCGGGATTCTCTTAATATAAAAACGAACGCTAACCAAGCCTGCTAAGAACATTTTCTAACAACAATTGCTTGCCAGAACGTTACTTCCTCTGGTCTATTCAAGACAATTTGTTGCATTGCGTGCAAGCAACTGCTTTGGATTGACATTCATTCCGGTACTATTTTTACTGTCATAAAACTCTAATATCTACCCATCAATGCCTACTTGGAGCAGCAGTTAACACAGTCGTCGATGTATTTACATACGAATTAAGTGAGAATCTTTGCGGACTAGATTTACACGTCGGTGGCACTTCAATTCTTACTGGCAGGGCATGTTTGCCGGCAAAGAGTCAGTGCAATAGCATTGCCGCTGCGGGAGTAGAATTACACATTTCCTATGATCTTTAAGAGCAAGCTGTTTGCCTGCTTTTTTCCTCGTGTGGCATGCTACTTCTATTAGCCTATGTTACAATCATTATCAAAATTGCGTCTATAATTCGTTTATAGTTTGTATAGGCGCAAGGGCATTACACGTCGGCATTTAATTTACTTTAAAATGACCTTAATTTTTCAATAACTATATCAAGCTGCCCAACTTATAGCTTCTATATATATATATATATATATATATTCGAACCACGCTCAAAGTCTGCGGAAGAAGGCCTTGCGGGGGTCATTCTACAGAAGTGATAAACCCCGGTGCGTGAGCCCCGAGCCGGGTCTAAGGGAGAGTTTGAGCTTGGGAGGCTTTGCGAGAGAAGGCGTCGAACGCCTACTAAAACGCAAGCTATCGGCCTATGAATTGCTTTCTAGTTAACGGCACCAGATGATGACCCCCTTAATTTAGCTTGCAATGCATCGGCCCGGTCAATTTTGACCCCTGCGAGGGATGAACCCAAGCAGCGTGCGTCCGTCCGTCCGTTGCGTGTTAATCCAGCCCACAACAACACTGACGCTGGTACTTGCACACTTGTTGCTTGAAATGGTTGTCGCACATGGTTAGATCCTTGATGCAGCCATGCCCAATCGCTTTGCCTGTTTACAGATTGGCGGCTTGTCTATTGCTACCGCACAAGCGCTCTATGTCATCCGGTACCGGTTAGCGCTGAATGTCGATGCGTCCATACCCCCGGAGTAAATGATTGGTGTCGTCTAACCAGACGAGCGATGGTGGATGGAGCATCCGTCACTTCATTATTGTCACCATTTTTATATCATTTCATTATTTTACAGGGTACAGGCAAGGAAGACATCGAGAAGTAACTACCAATACGACGCAGAAGTGTTTCTTGATTTTACTACACTAACTATTGTACGTACACACGTATATATATGTATATATATATATATATATATATATATATATATATATATATATATATATATATATATATATATATATATATATATATATACTTCAATGCATACATACAGAGCCGCGACTCTTTAGCCGATTGGCCGCAGCGTTGGTGCTGGTAGTGGCTATATTAGCAATAGTGGCTGACGATCAATAATGATGATGATGACGTTGATGGAGACGTCGACGATCGTGAGGATACTTTTGCCAGCCGCCTATACGCCAATGTCTGCCACTTTGGCGCCGATGGCGGTGAACCTTCCCCATCTTCTCAGCTCACCTAAGCTTACCTGATTCTTGTCTCAGCAGTGCGAATGCCTTCTTCCGTTGTTGTATTTCATCGTTAGCTGTTAGTTTTCTTTTGTCTTTATTTGTCGAGGCCGGCGGCGGCTGCGTCCTTAAGACAATGAGGGCGGGACATCGCAAAGCAACCGCATCATCCGTATTCATTATGTTCATTTGAGCACTTTAATCAGCAGATACTCTTAGCTCATCATTACGCCCCTTTCAAACAATCTCCTTTGGTCATATCTCTCTCTCTCTCTCTCTCTCTCGCAGTCTCGCACTCTTGCACACCCAGACACATATGCACACATTATCTGCCGCTATCTGCTTTCTCGGGTTTGTTTTCTGTCGCTTCCAGCAGCAGCAGCAGCACCCGTCGCAGCTTCCCCGTTTCTTTTCTATAGCTTCTAGTCCTTCGAACGAACGACTTGTGAAGCAAACGCCAGCTAACCCATCGTTTCGCGTGTCCGTGCCTGCGTTGACGCGTCGTCATTGGGGCGAAATGCGCTCACCAATGCGCGCGCGAACGCCGTAGGGGTGACCTTCAGATCCTCAAGAAGATGCTTGACGATTGGTATTGGTGTCGGTGTCGTCGTCGTTGTCGTCGTCGCCGTCGCCGCTGCTCGACGCACTTAGCAAAGGAAAGACGTCGTCGTACGTCGGCCTACCAGTCTGCAATTGCCCCGGTCGCGCTTCTTGTTCGCTGCGGTGGTGTACTTAGGTAGCTTGGCGTCGCCAGCCACGCAGGCCGACCTGCCCTGCCCCATGACGCGTCTCGTTGATGATGACGGCTGACTGGATTTGTTAGAGCAGGTAATCCATCCGTCGGGGGAACGACGGGGAAAGCGCATCAAACGACAGTTTTGCTGACTGTCCATATTGATGATAATAATGTAGCTGCTACTTTTTTTTTACTACTACTACTACTACTACTGTTGCTACTACTGTTACTACCACTACTACGGTTTTTGCTACTGTTTCTGTTGTCGTCGCTTAGCCTACCTGTCCGTTTGAGCGTCGTACAGACTTGCTCCTACTTCGACCTCGCTCCACACGCTGCGCTATGCTAATAGCATCACGAGTCTTCCCCGGTTATCGTTCCGGATACCTGTTGATTTAACTATCTTCGTGTATATATATATATATATATATATATATATATGAACATGTGTCGACCTATGCCAGTAGAGACTTCTTCATGCACGCCCAATGTGAGTGAAATAAGTGGTGGTGAGTAGAGACTTCTTCTGGTTCACGGAACTACCGGTTGAAAATAAGTGCGTATGTGCGACGTCTTCCGATACTTGCTATATGATTAACGCGTTTTTACAGTTAGTGCAATAACTAATCTGCAAGAAGTATGAATAGTGGTATATGAGTAATAATATTATTCTCTCTCTCTTTTTCTTTATATATATATATATATATATATATATATATTTGTGTGCTCGGGTGTGCGTTACCACGTGTTTGTTTATTCGCGTGGGAATTCGTATACTGGACTCGTCCATGCTTTCTATATATATATATATATATATATATATGCATGCAAGCATTCATCTACAGAAGCAAAGGCGCCTGAGTGATTTAAGTATAAATCAGTAAGAATGGCATTTAGCAAGACAGCATTAGCATGCCTGACATTTGCTAAAATGCACTGCTATCTGTGCTTCGTTTGAATACGCTTTTGGATTCACTTTCAGAGTTGTGGCAACCGGTTTCTTTAGTCCGCCAGCCGCTAACACCTAATTTCTTGAATCGTTTCCCCAACAGTGTCTGCATATCCACATTTAGACAGCTCGCTTTCAAAGAGAAAGATGCGTTGTCTGCAAGAAATTCGTTTAGCAACTAGGTATACGCGAAGATACAGTATTTTTAGTACGACATTACGCAATATGTTTAACAGGGATCCTAAAAAGGGAATATAAACACCCCTACTGTATATATATATATATATATATATATATATATATATATATATATATATATACATAAGATACATATAGCGTATAGCGAGATCATTATATGTCGTGAATAGTTGTTTGCTAGTCTGCAATTGAGGAAGGGTCGAATACATCGTGCTGCATAGTGAAACGGTAGACACGTTAGTCGGTAGTTGCGTGTGCGTCCCTAGGGTTAGCACACCTTGTATGCAAAGCTTCTGCCATTTGTATCTAGGCACTTCATGCCTCGTCGTTAAGAAACCACCAAGACGCGGCAAACACTCAAAAAGTCGTCAATACGATTCTAGTCACGCGAGGCTGATGTATATATATATATATATATATATATATATATGAGGAGTGGAAAAAAGACAGCTATTTCAATACATGACGACGTTATTGTATTTTCTGCTACACGTTAAGACTAGTAAATATTAAAAATATATGTTAGTTACTGCAAAAAATATAAAGACCATACCATCGTTAACAAATTAAATATGAATAGTTATCCTGTCCTTATGTGTCCTGTAATGAGTGACCGATCACTTTATGTTGGGGTATTTCGTTCCGTCGGGCATATATATATATATATATATATATATATATATATATATATATATATATATATATATATACAAACATACAAAAGTTGCAGGTTCAACCACGGCGTAATATATGCTTATCTCAAAGCATTGTTTCTTGATACTTGTCGATTTGGTGAAATTAATAATTAAATAAATACATACATCATAACTTGCAGTCGTAGCATATACGAGTTTGTGCTCCTATGTAATTTTGGTCTTTATCTCTACGTCGACGACCGAACGTCAACGGCTTCGTAGTTAAACCTGGAAATTGTCTTGCTGTTCATCATGCATGAGTACATATAATTTTGCAGCATTGGTGCACACGGATATTTTGGCGGCTTTTGGTAGGTTATATATCAACGTAACCATTACAGATGTTTGAAGATTATTATTATTATTATTATTATTATTATTATTATTATTATTATTATTATGTAGCTTAAGTGATTTATAAATATATATATATATATATATATATATATATATATATATATATATATATATATATATATATATATATATATATGGCGATGATTTAATAAGCCTTTACAATACATTTGCACAGTCGGCAGCTCGCCTTTCCTTATATATATATATATATATATATATATACATATATACATTTATATAATATGAATTGTTGATGCCTCGCCGCTTCTTAACTGTCAGCTTAATACAAAAATACACTTGTCAATAATAATAATAATAATAATAGAGCACGCGGTCGATTGTGGGACACACCCGAGACAGAAGAATGTAAGCCTAAGGTTCTGTCGGCGAGCACCTTTGCCCTTGCGAACTCTTTCTTTGCAAGCTGGTCTTCATGCACTAAAGCCAATATACGCTGTTCAGCTATCATTGCGCGTTTCACTCTTGCGCATCTCTACTTTTTCTTAATTTTTAGTAGTAAAATCAATCCTGGAAAATATAATTCGTCTACACGAGCGTGGGTGAAAAGTTGTCGCCCGGAATGGTCAAAATTCTAATAACGATTTAAATATCTAAACAAATTAATAACACATTGCATCAACATCTTATAACACACCAGCCTATGTATAAGTCGTTTGGTCGATGCGCTTAGGGTCAGCGCCAGTCAGTCGTCTGGCCAGGCTTAACCAGTTTGCACTCGGATTTTAATTGAATGATCTAGTTTAATTAATGGCTAGTTTGTTGATGGCCTTGACTTCTTAGCGGTGAATGCGATTGTGTTGTTTCTGTCTCTCCGCAGTTGCTGTAGACAAGAATACTGGTGTTTCTTGTTTTTTTTTTGTTAGCAACTACCAATTTGCCGCCGTCTGGAACACCCACTATGATGGGTATCTATCTATAGTATCTCGGCAGCGCGTGCCGGCTACTGAGGCTTAGTCCGAATTAGGCTATTTACTTGCCATACTTGTTTTGCCTAATTCCACTAAGAGGGAGGCTTTCGGACTATGCGACGCCCCCACTTGGATTAGAGTAAGCTTGATGATCAGATGAAAATCAGCGAAATCAGCGTCTGTTTTGCTGCCATGAACGTTCATCAACAACGGAACTCGGCCGTTTAGCCGTCTGGACTGACTAAGCTCCGTAGACATGGCGTGTGCTAGAGCAGGTGAATGCGAAGCAGGTAGGCGGCTGCCTGACTGGCTCTTGGCCTATCTCGTCGGCAACTCAATCCGTTGTGGTGACGGATTGACGTTGTTGTTGTTGTTGTTGTTGTTGTTGTTGTTGTTGTTGTTGTGTTGTTGTTGTTGTTGTTGTTGTTGTTGTTGTTGTTGTTGTTGTTGTTGTTGTTGTTGTTGTTGTTATTATTATTATTATTATTATTTTATTACCATTGCATTATGGTCTCATGGGAAGTCCCTTGCTTGGGATGCAACGGTTTCGTGCACCACCGCGGCTTTCCTATTTACAGCTCAGTTGAGCCGGGGTGGGTGGCAAAGCATGCGGAAGCCAGAAAACGCGTTAAATACACTGGACTGGAAACAAGATATACTTTCGTGCCTATTGCCATGGAGACGCTAGGACCAATCAGCAAGGGAACCGAAGCATTTCTCAAAGTTTTGAGTAAGCGAATTCAGGAGGTCACAGGCGACCAAAGAGAGGGTCAATTCTTGAGGCAAGCGTTGTCTTTGGCCGTTTGCAGAGGAAACGCGGCATCTATTTTAGGCGCCATGGAGTGAAATAATTATTTAAAGAATTTGCAATAATACGTTCAGACCTCACAATTGTAACATTATTATTATTATTATTATTATTATTATTATTATTATTATTATTATTATTTATTACATGTTAAACAATGTTACAGTTGTGAGGTCTGAACGTATTATTGCAATGTTTTGTTGAATGATTAGTTCACTCCATGGCGCCTAAAATAGATGCCGCGTTCCCTCTGCAAACGGCCAAGGACAACGCTTGCCTCAAGAATTGATCCTATTTTCGGTCGTTCGTGACCTCCTGAATTCGCTTACTCAAATTTTTAAGAAATGCTTCGGTTCCCTTGCTGATTGGTCCTAGTGTCTCCATGGCAATAGGCACAAAAATATATCTTGTTTCCAGTCCAGCATATTTAAATCGTTTTCTGGCGTCCGCGTGCTTTGCTACCCACCCCGGCTCAACAGAGCTGTGGTGTAAATAGGAAGCCGCGGTTGTGCACGAGACCGTTGCATCCCAAGCTAGGGACTTTCCATCTGACCATAATGCAATGGTCACCCCATCAGGTCTTTCTTCGCCAGCGGACACTAAACCTCTCGGTTCAAGTGTAGATGGTATACCGGCTTTCCTAAGGGACCTTATGATCACACCGTTTAGTTCAGCATGTCTGGACGATCTACCGGCGCTCTTCGGGCAACTCAATGGGTGTAGGCCACTGAAATCCACCATCTCCCCGCACAGTTTGCACTGAAACGGCTCGCTTATTATTATTATTATTATTATTATTATTTATTATCATTATCATTATTATTGTTAACGTCGTCATGAGCGCCGCCGCCGTCGCCGCGTTCATTTTCTTTGATGACCCCATCATCATGGTACTGGATGTCTGCGCATTGATTTTTGGTGTTTTTTGTTTAAATGGGACCATTCTCTCCAGACGGCATATTTTTTTATTTTATTAAAGGCCAATTATTCATTATTTAGCTCACAATTTCAAAAATTCATTGTCACAGTTTCTACTAACAATTCTAACAACAAACGGCGGTTATTAGCCATTAAGTAAGTATTTATATAAATATATATAAAAAACAAGATATATTTTAAATACAAATTATAAAAATAATATGGTTTTTTCAGCAGATTTTGCAGAGAAGGCCATACCTCTGTGTCTGCTTAATGTGGCTGTATCTACGCCTGAATGTACCCATGTCTGTTTGTATGTATGTAAACTTGTATGTATGTCTGTATAGCTATACCTATGTCTATATGGCTGTCTATGTGGCTGTATGTGCCAGCAGCAGCAGCAGCAGCGCTTCTTGTCGTCCGTCATTGGGGGCGCGTCCGCCTTGACGCTTGGTGGGGGGGGGGGGGGGATCCTTGCCGCCGCCGACGACAACAATAACTGCAGCGCCGTAAACCACCCCTCCATTGCCTGCCCCACCCGATCATGCAGGCAGAAAGATGATCGCTGTGCTGCTGCTGCTGCTGCTAATCGAGCGACCATTGCCGCCTCGGCCGGGCGGCCGGCAGTCCGGCCATGTCATCTCTCTCGTCGTTTCGATCAATGGGATCGATACTCGGTCGTATCGATGGTTTGCTGATCGTCGGTGCGCTGCATTGCCACGATGGCCGCCAGCCAGCAGTATAAATAGCGCCTGCCTCATTGTAGCAGGCTAGTCGTGTCCTGGCAGTCCTGCCTGCTCGCCACGGGGTTATGAGCCGGGACAGGCGAAAAGATAGAAATAGAGAGCTAAAAAGCTTGATGGCAAGATATTATATATATATATATATATATATATATATATATATAAAGCGGAGAGAGAATGCTTTAAATTTGCACTTCCTGCAACTCTTGTAATGGCTTATGATATATTGCCGTGGCTGCGTGGTTTGAGACCGCACGTGAAGCACCGTGCAACCTATACCAGGCGGTAGAACGTATATGATTAGAAACATATGTATATATATATATATATATATAGAGTTAAATAAATATATATATATATACAGCTATATATATATATATATATATAGAGAGAGAGAGAGAGATGAAATATTTTAGAATGTTCCTCTTAATACTATGTTAAGACTGCCGACCTAGTGCTAGCTTATTGCGCCGATAGTATTTATGTGGATGGATGGATTCATGATTTGCTTGACATGTATACCTAAACATGTCACCCTTTTTCTATCAGGGGTACTTGTAGTAGGTAGCAAAAGTGGATATGTTGATATGTTTAGGGCTTCCCCAACAGTCCTTGTGGGAGCTGCATAATCACTGATTATCAGCGATGTGGTTTATCAGCTATTATCAATAAGCATCTCTCGAAAAAAAAATTAACAACGGTGATCGAATTGCGATAGATAATATACTAGGCCTGTGGATCACGCCGCCAATTATGTATGTATATATACATGCTTGTTACTAGATTCAAGTTGAGAAGAAGTCGTATCGTGTTCCTATATGTATATATATATATATAGCTCGGTTCACGACGAATTCACAGTTGGGTAGACTGTCTTAAAATCTTTGCACCATTGAAATAACATGGATGATCATCTTTTGGAACGTCGTCTGTCAAACTTAAGTGCTTTGATATTTCTATATCAATGCAATCGCTGTAATGCGGCTAGAAGCTGTGAAACTATCTCTAAACAATCGGAAAAAGAAATGTCCATGCATGCTGGTATGAATGTCTATACAAACATTTGTAAATCTTAAATAATGATGTGCGTCATGTACATGCATATTTACATTGTACACACGTAATATATATATATATATATATATATATATATATACAAGTATGAATCTCTTCTTTGCGGAGCTTAATCTCTTCAAATAGTCGCTTTGAGCTATTGATAAAAAATGCTAGATTCAGATGGCTATGGTTAAGAGTATAATGCCATGTTTTATCCTCACATTTAGTTCATTTAAATTAAGTATGAATGAAATATTATTAATACAATTAAAACAAATTATTATCAATATAACATTGATAATGTCATTCGAGAGAAACAGTGCAGTGATCTCTTCGTGAGGGCGAGGCACGCAGACGAATGATTGCCGCTTGACTGGCAGCGGATTCAGCCTTACGTCCAGGCGGAAGACCTTGGTTCCGTGGTCCTCCGGAAAGGCCTTTGTGTGGGACGCAACCGTGTGGGACACGCTGGCGCCGTCTTACAGGAGTCGAGCTTCAAGATCAGCAGACGCTGTTGCCAATTTAGCGGAGCAGCTGAAAAGTCTGAAGTACCGCGAGTCGGAGGCGTGTTTTTTAGTGCAGCCAGTTGCCATAGAAACAATGGGGGTCATAGGCGAGTCAACAGTAAGATTTCTGAAAGAAATTGGAAAATGAGCGGCATGTGAGAAGAATGAGAAGAGGGCAGGGAAATTTCTGCTGCAGAGAATATCAGTTGAAGTGCAACGTGGAAATGCGGCTACGGTGCTAGATTCGCTGTCCTCAGGCAGTGGTTTACCGGGTCCTCACCTGATTATGTAATAAAAATAGGTTGTGTGTAATGTATAAATAAAACTCAATATAGTTTGCTAAGTGCGGCTTAGACTGCAACAGATGCAGTTTCGTAGTTCACCTGGTCTGACCCCGCTCTTTTTCTCTCGGAAAGTAGCGCAAGACCTGACTTGCTTCTTCGATCCTCAAAGGGCAGTTAGTATCGTGTTTCAATGTGAGCGGGCTCAATTGCTGAAGCGTACCGTTTGAAGTTGTATAGGAGACCGGTTAAGAGATTCGTTACCTGTTCGTTGCTGAGCAGGTGGCTTGCCCTTTACAAAGTCGCACAACTTAGACTGAGGCTTTCCGTTCTGCTCTTGGGAGAAGTCGGATTTCCTCCCGCATAGCGTATTCACCCTTAATGTAAGCCTGTTGTACTGTTGACGTAGCCTAGCCTGCGCCTGGCTAGCAGCTGCGGTGCTGCCTTTACCCTCACTTAGCTCAAAAGCTCAATCACCTCACATGAAAAATGTATGGTATCTAAATAACAGAATTGAATATCATAGTTAGCTTCACTGTCAGACTTGTCGTGAAACCACGCACGTGTATGCTAACTGAGAATTAAAATATACAGCCAAAAGTTCCAAATGTTTGGCATTTCGGAAAGCGACTACGTCAACATCTAATCTTTATTCAACAAACCGTTCTGATATAGTGGTAGAAAATAGCAGTTCCTTAGATAAATTAGCTTAAGAAAGAGGGTGCAGTGGTAGAAGAACCGTTTGAGTGAAGAGTTTACAATGTAAACGATGCTAATTAATTATATACATTCATTAGAATTATACCGAGCAAGATGGCTTAGTGGCAAAGCCTTTGTCTTGCATCCGGGAAGGCCTGGGTTCGAGACCCGGACCGGCCACTCTTAAATTGGTTTGCATGGTTTCCAATTAGACAAGGTAAATGCCGGAGTGTATTAAACATCAGCCATGACATGAAAAAATCGCACACGGGCATTAGACTTACGGGAAAAAAACGTAAAAAAAAAGAAATAGAATTACATTTTATAGACTTTATTATTGCAGTAGATGAGGTTCACTACTTCGCGCAGAAAGAAGAACGAACCGCTATTATACAATCTCTACAGGCACCTAAAATGTATAGTATTTCCGTGATTAGCATAGGTGTAGATTGTTTGCCGGATGTACAGTGAGTAATGAGGTCAGGCGATTCGGCGCCAGTAAGTGTCAACCTGTCAGGACAGGGCGCTCAGGCTGGGATACGGCAGAAAGTGAAACCTTTTGTGTGTTACAGCCGCTAGTACATTGTCCTCGGCGTCGGCGTGACACGCATGGTAATGCCAGCAAGAATGCCTTCTTTTCGTAGGGCCAGAGCGAGTTACGGGAGCACGCTTTAAATCGACCCCATTTCTGACGTCGCCCATCAAGCCAGCAACAGCTGACCGCGCGCAGAACAAGACATAGTGCTTAGGACACCACGACCACAAGCACAGCACCGAAGCTCATGACTGTTCTCACATACCGCCGACACCTACCCGGCCGCACAGATTGATATTTACACGCCACTAGCCACGGCCAATTTCAATAGTATGCGTGTGAATAAATCGCACAGAACCTAGGGGCTCCAAAAACAGAAGGGATACCAACAACAGCAGTAAAACCGACATCAACACCAGCAGCAGCAACCGTAACAACCACAACAACAACAACAACAACATTAGCAGCAGCAGCAACAACAACAACAACAACAACACCAGCAACCGCAACAGCAACAACAGCCGCAACAGCAACAACAACAGCAAGTCGCTCTTGATACGGATCATAGTAGCGACAGGCACAATCGCTGTGCTCGTTGGCAAGGAAAGTGAGCACGCGTCATTCGTAGCGTGACGCCGACGGCCTTCACGTGTGACGGAAAGTCCTTCAACCGGTTCGCCTGGCGGTAGAGCCGGTTCTCTCACCTCACACTTGTCTCACCGGGTAGACGTCTCCTTGTTGCGTTCTCCGCGCTTGTATCGCTGGTGTGTGTTACGTGTTTTCCTTTGTCACGCTCTCTTCGCTCCCTTGCGTGTTGGTGACTGGTAGCTCATCAAAACAGCAATCTCTTATTGTGCCGTTTTTGGTAGCGGCAATTGTAACAATGTAAATATTTACTTTAGTGGAAACATCTGTTTTGATTATAATTTATCTTGCTCGATTATATATATATATATATATATATAAAGATTTACCGTAGCTCTGCTCGGGCTTTGTCCGCTTTTTAGTGCATAGCGCGCATGAGGTGTTCCTGTCAGATCCAGGATCACGCCCAAGTACTTGACCATAGGCTTGGGCGCAGTGCACACGGGGCGCCGTTGTTAAGACTACGATAGTGTGGGACTCACATCTATATATATATATACATATATAATATATATATATATATATATATATATATATATATATATATATATATATATATATATATATATATATATATATATATACATACATACATACATATGTTAGTATCTGTGTATAACCGTAAAATTAATTTATACGAGAGAACCAATTGTATGCTCTGCTAGAGTTTACTGCAGTGTAAATCCAGTTTAGCAACAACAAGGTACTGATCTCAGCCGATTGAGGGAGTGGTTTTAGTTAAGACGTACTACTAATTGGTACTTTGATAAATAAATAATTACCATTGCCTTTGAATTAAGTCGGAAGGGCCGCCGTATAATTTACCGTCGCTGATCTGTGAAGGCAATAGTGACTACCAGGTATCGAATAGAGTGGTAAGACGAATCTTATTGTCACATGCTTATTGTAAAACGCGTCGAGTGTTTGCTCTAAGGTTATTACGTAGTAGTTCCTTTTGTTTGTCTTCAGCTATACACCATGATATGCATCATATGCTTTCAGAGCCCTCGTCAATGTCCCGGAACTTGTAAACGACTTTCTGCAAAGGGAATTTATAGATCGTTTCGATCGCCACGGTCCTACTTTAAGAGCTTGTTGTTTGATCTTAACGTACTTTCTTGAGATTTTCATGGAATTGTGAATCTAGCCTCCTCCCTAGGCCCACAAAAATACACGTCCTCATACCTTGATTTCTCTGGGCGAAGTGTAGTACAGTTCCCGCCAAATGTATAAGCAATGCAGCGCGATAGTAGAAAAAGCTTCATGGGACTAGCGCTTTGCTAGAAACAAAATTAGCTGGACCTTGTTTGTCACTTTGTTGCGAGTAAAGAAAACACTGCTAAGACCTCAAAGATGTTTTGAGTAGTGGCTTGTTTCGAGTAGGGCCAACCTGCAGGTTAACGAGACGACTCTTATGTGCTTTATGATTGTGACAATGTATAATATTGAGAAAATTGACTGGTTCTTGACACGCAATCTTGATGTCCTTTGCTTCGAGGTAGGTAATCGTCCTGTAAATGTTTAATCCTATCCTCTTGATTCTACTTAGAGAATGCGCGAAAAGTCTAATTAGATTAAAAGATTTGCTTAAAGAAACTGCGACATCAAGATCGCATGTCTCAGTCTCAAGGACCAGTCTATTGTGCCAATGGCTTTGCCCTAGTTCAAAGTAAAGACCTCACTATTGAGACGGTGGACAGCACTAATATTTTCTAAGCCTTAAGTGCTACTTTAGGTTCCTGTTTTTCTGGAATGCAAGCTATACAGTCTTACCCAGGTCCCTCTGTTTAGTTTTTGTTCGCATTCTCACTTCTTTTGTACCGAAAGTACTGCGAAAGAAGGTATTCCGACCATGCCTGGGCTGTAAAAGCCAAGACAAGTTTAAGTGGGTATTAAACGCGGCGCTAAACAGCCAATATCGACCGTCTCATAACAATATCAGCTGGATGCCCGTAAAGGCATTTCCTTCTCTCTCTATTAGGTCTAAAGAACCGTCAACAATACACACTCATGCCCGCACTTTCGAAACTACAACGGCCAGATAGGTGGCGAGGCGACAATCATTCTCAGCTACCGGGAGGCTTTACACAAACAATCGAAAGCCAGATAAACGTTTACATCAACAACACAAACTCAAATACAACCTTACTACCACCACAAGGGAGGGGCTAGGCTATGTCACGCTGACACGCAATTGACTACCTGGCCAGGTCAGGCTAGACGGGCTAGACGCAGTTAGTCTCCTGGCTCCGTGAGGCAATGAACCTGGAATCGGTCTGCGTGTATACATATATATATATATATATATATATATATATATATATATATATATATATATATATAAATCATTTAACAATTATTTATAGACTACGAGGTCAAAGTAGAAAAGAGAGAGAAAGGACTGAATAACATGGGAGAAGGAAGACTGAAAGAGACGATAAACGTGCGCTTGGTATTTACACAAATATTGACAACAACAACGTTTGGGGCTTGAACGTAGGCTCTGTTCGTGTCTCTAGCTGCTGCTGCTACGCACCGTAAACGGAACACGTTTCAACGGTTTTTGTTGAATTCACCACTGGTCTAATGAATGAAACAAGTGGGTAATTCTAGCATGCGGTCCTCGTCGTTAACGTCGTCACTTATTATATATATATATATATATATATAAGTGATAATGGGGAACCGCATGGTAATGCACCATCTCTATTTATTGAGACATCTGTGCTCCCCGTTCTTTTTGTCCGATTATGATCGAATATACCTGTATTTCACTCCGGCATTTACACTGTTTAATTTGGCAGCCATGGAAAAACACTTTAAGAGTGGCCTATCCAGGTCTTGAACATCCACGACTTTCCGATTTTGCTGGAAGAGGTCGGTTTAAGAAGTTGGAAGATAATTAAACAACCATTCTAAAGACGCTCAAAAACTTGCAATTGCTTCTAAGCTGTGTGAGTGGGTCCTTCATAAAATGAGTATTGCCAACAAAATGGAGCGCATGCTCCTCAAACGCCACCGCAAACAGGAATCGATTTTTGCAAATTCGTGATTTCGCTTTAAGCACAAAAACTGCAAGAGGCTTTGCATTAACCCTATATATATATATATATATATATATATATATATATAGGTCATGCCTCCAGGTTAGCTGAGGCTAATAAATGCAGAAAATATTCAAGCGTCGATTATCCGCACGAATTTTGTCCGTTGGCGTTCAAGACTATGGGAGCTGCAGGCCCCCTTACGCTCAAGCTGATTCAGCGGGTCGGTAAAAGCCTTAATCTTTCGACAGGAGACTCGAGGGCATCAGAATTCTTGCGTCAGAGGCTGTCGCTCGACATTCAACGAGGAAACGCAGCGTCTGTTCGGGGCACATTGTTAAGCTGGGCTAACCCTGGGTTAGAGAACCCGTGATCACACGTTCGCGCGGAGGCAATTGTCCACTTCAAAGTGCTAACATAGCTAGTGCATTGATCAACGTACAAACGAAACAAACGAGTGATACAACGCAAGGTGGACGTTTCGCCAGCTTGCTAGATATATATGAGTGGTCGGTGCAACTATGCATTCATATGTAAATAAAAAATACACACGTTTAGTGAAGAATAAACCGGCAGAGTAAGTATATATATATATATATATATATATATATATATATATATATAGAGAGAGAGAGAGAGAGAGAGAGAGAGAGAGACGATTGAACGTGATGTTGCTGCGATCAGCTGCTGAATATTGCTGGTCGGCTGGCCAATCTGTTTTACATTGAATCAATCGTTTACGCTGAGCAATCAATCAATCCCTCAATCAAGTAAGCAACTAACGCGTTAATAGGCATACGATGTCGCGACATTGACGATCCGGAACAATATTACGAGGAGAGATCACAGAATGACAGGCCAGTTGACAGGCTATCAGCATTATCGCCATTAACAACCACACAATCAACAACAACGACAACAACAATAGAAGCAATAACAACTACTACAGCAACGACACCAGCAACAGCAACAACAACGACAAAAACAACAACAATTTGTAGCAGGCTATCGCGCTACAGTACTGTTTGAAGTACATGGCGACGGTGACAGTAATGACTCTGGGTGGTCATGATGCCGGCGAACTCAAAAGTCGATCGATAGTTCTCACCACGCCCGAATCCCTGGCAGCGTTTTAGTGCGAGCGGTGGACCAGGTGTGGTCGTCATAGCAGCCAGCAAGAATGACAACTTTGTCGCTGTGGCTCATGCGACACTGGACACATACATTGACAGTCGCGTTCGGGGTTGAAGTAGCAACCTTCAACAAGGAACCTTCCGTCAACTACAACCATGCTATCGGATCAGGAGAACAATGAGAAAAGCCATCTCAGAAGCAAGCGAGGAAATGACCACGAGGAAGAGAGGGGGGGGGGGCGAGATAGGAATAGGTCGGCGACCGGGGCTGTCATACAGCTCGCAGTGTGTGCTAATTTGGCACTAAGGTCCGACGCATCTAATGAGTTGACCTAGAAAGCAAGGGTGACAAAGGGACAGAAATGGTCATCCTTTACGGAAAAGTTTGGGATCCAAAAGTAGCTTAGGCCCTCGCTGAAGTTACCAGTAGGCTAAGAGGAATAAACATATATATATATATATATATATATATATATATATATATATATATATATATATAATTATTTTTCATACACGCAATGCTGTCAGCTAGGTGGTTGCTGCTACCAAATAAATGACAGGTTTCTCATCATTCGATAAGGTGACAATAGACGACCACCATGGTGAAGCCGACGCCAAGAACAACGGCCGTTGTGACCAAGTTACTGCTGACTCCGCTGCCACCGGAAAAGCCGCCCGTCAAATAGAATAGAAGGAGATTAACACAGCCGACCCGCTTATTCATTGGCCATTTATGTCGCGGCAAACAATGTTGTTGTTGTACTTGTTGTTGTTGTTGTTGTTGTTGTTATTATTGTTGTTCATGCTATTGTTGTTGTTGTCGTCCCGGCCTTTCTTGTCTTGTTGCTGCTGTTGTTGTTTTTGTTGCGGTTGTTGCTGGCAGCATCGTTGCTGGTAGCTACAGAATAAACAGCTTTGGGCCGAAGCGGATACGGGACTTTTCAACGCGCTTGAGAGGGAGCACCATTTCAACGTACTGTTCGCACGCTGTTAGCCTCAGCTTGAGCCGGCTAGCATTAAGCGACGACAAAAGGACAATGCACTGCACTATGTGTATATACACTAGACTAAATATATACATATGCACATGTACATGGGCGGGTGTGCATATTTATAGATGTTCTAACTAGGCATTGATTGTGGTATGGTTTGGATGTTTAGTTGTTCCACCTACCGTAACTAGCAACATTTATATATGTGGGATAGCCCTAGTGGCAACAATGTGGCAGTTGCAGGACTCCACAAGATCATTTTTGAACAGAAGGGTTCAAAGGCGACCACATGCAAAAAATGTGGGGGGCAGGTGCAACACCGGGGACCACGTGTGCTCAAATAAGTGGGTCCCCTGACCAAGAACTAATTCATCAGCGGTTCAATCCGCTCGGCTGATAATAACATTGCAAGAGAGCCCACCTGAGAGCAGTGTCACCTAAGGGCGTGGGTTCTATGCACATTGTTCGACGACATTACTCTGGACATTGATGTCGGCCGACGAAACGAACTGCAGACGCGGAAAACCGGTGGAGGCTGTGGCACATCATTGGTTATCACTGCTAAATATTAGGTTGACGCTTTTGGCAGAGCTTTTGGGTCGGCTAAATTCGGTCAGCGATGCTTGAGCCACGGGGCTTGTCCCGAAAGACAGAGAAGGCCTAACGGTACGCCGATGATCCCGTTCGAGTCAGGGAAGTTCCTAGTATGTGGTGTGACTGTGCCGGACTGACTCGTCCTCTGTATGGTCTTGACAAAGCGCGTTTCAACAAGGCTACACAGCAGAGGAGGTTGAGAAGTGGAAAGGTCGCAAGTACTTAAATGGCAAAGATCCTTAGGCAAAGAATTTCAATTTTTATCCAACGAGGCAAAGCAGAGGCGGTGGTAAGATAGTTGGCTATGGTTTGTCGAAGACCGCTGCATGTATATCCTTCTATAGAAGTCAAGACCTGCAAAAGCGGCTATGAGGTGTCGAGTTTTGCTGTTCAGGCCCGTCCATGTGTTGAATTTCATAAGGTACCTCGGGGTACCCCGTGGCAAGGCTTTCGCCTTCCTACAGCACTGAACAGGCGCGGTGGGTAACGGAGAAGGCAACGAAAGCAACCGACGTCGCATGCTTAATAGCTGTGGGCCACGGCAGCTGAGAAAACAACTCATTATGTCTGCGGCCGAATCAGTCGTTCCGTATGGAGCTCCGGCGTGACCCACCGACACACTAGAATTTCCTGCGAATAGGACTCGCCTGCGTCGGGCCCAGAGAGTCGGAGCCCTCAGGGTTGTCGCAGCGTACAGGCCAGCTAGCGTAACGACGGCTCTCGTTCTTGCCGGATGGATTTCGTTGCATCTCAAAGAAGCCGAGCGCAGGCGTTTATGAAATAATCTCTATTCCCAAAAAAGGCCCGTTAGCTCACATCCGACCTATGGCAGGAGGAGTAGAACGGCCTACAACAAGGTACACTAAACGCCAGCCTCCGCATCATGATACCAAACATCAGAGGCTGGCTCAAGCGACCGGGAAAAAAATTTTAATTTTACACTTCCCAGCTCCCCACAGATGGTGAGAATGATATATTACTTTCTCCTGTCGAGTGTGCTTCTGCTTCGTCTGGGAGCTCCACCTTGCTCCGTATAGAAAAACTGGTGGAAATCTGAGGTTCCTAGGCTTGCGACGCCTTTTTGGCACAATGACTGGTATATTTCTATGATTTGAGTTCGATGTTTAAATAATGCAATACTAAAGTTTCCCTACGTATCAATTTTGTCTACAGGTATAAGCGTGTGTACCTGTAGATTTCGTGCTTGGGTCGAGCCTAGTAGATCGCTCCTTAGTACCAAAAATAGAAGCGCGCTTAAGTTATCCCTCTGTCGGATACCTGTAGTTTGTACGATAAGGAGATGCTCGGCAAGCCCGTCATCAATATTGATTTTTTTTTTCTTTAAGTAGTATCTGCAAAAATCTTAGGGCATTCATGATCATAACCAAGGCGAGGTTTTTAAGGACACTGCAACTTCTCAAGTTAAGTTCTTGTAAATAAACAAGATGTGTTTCCGTTACAAACCAGTCCATCAAGAAGAATTGTGATCACTTAATACAAGTTACCAAAGTTGCAATTAATGCAATACAACGACGTACACACGAACTAAGATGCAAAAGAAAAAAACAGAAGTGGCAGATTAGTTACCGATTTTTTTTTTGAGGTGAGTACCATGCGTCCGTTTCACTTTGATTACTTCGCTCAAAGGGTGTAAGTGTTCTCCCGTATGGACGCCTGCCGTTCTCCGCGCAGAGACCGGCCGGTTCCAAGATGCACGGAAGACCGAACGATCTAAAAGTTCTGCTAAAGGTCTTTAGCAGAACCATCGTCGAGGTAACAGAGGAATAGCGGGCTCTTGCAGGAATCTATTAGGTCCTTGATGCCGAGACAAAACAGATAAGGTATCCCCGTGCTGCTGTCCGGTGGCGGACAAAATAACTTGCTCAGGCAGTAACCAGGTGGGCAGGGTGCCTGTATGTCAATACGGCGTGGTATAATAAATAAGGAGCGTGAGATGCAACGACCTTCATTAGGCGATCGCGCCGTACATCGTTAAAAGCGTTTTTGAAATCAATCTTTACAGGAAACCCCTGGAGTTTATGCCAGGCGAGAGAAGCACGGGTTACGCGAATGGCTACCTTGTTCCCAGCCGGCGTCGCGAATTTCAATTGGTGTTCATCAGTCGTGTCGGAAATAACGGCTTTGTTGTGGGTCCATCCTCTTCTCGGCGAGCCTGCGCAATGCAAAAGAACACGCACTGGAGCGAAGGCCAATGCGTGTCTTTCTAAAGTGGAAATAGTCTTGCGCCAAAATTAAACGGTTGAAGGGAAGGAGGAGGGGCGCCGCAATAGCGAATGTCTTCTTCTCTAATGCGGAATTAGGCTAGTTGCGACGCCTCCGAGGAAAGGGGAAAGAAGATCAATTGACAGCAGGAGTCCCATGAATTCTAGCCCTATGGCAAAGCTTTTAATAGCCGCCTGAATCTTCCTTGGACGTGCCAAGGAGCAGAGGCATTCTAGTCTGCGTCGATCATTGTAGATCCACCGAAGCTAATAAGTGTTTCTCCCGCAACACCTCTATGCGGTCAATGCCGGGCAATGGGCGGGTGGCGCCAAAATTCTCTCCCTCGGAGAGTTTGATAATGGACTTGTGCACGGTAATCTTTCTAAATGGCTTGGATGGCGAACTTGCCGACGAAAAGTGGCCCTCTAGTCTGACATGTCTGATACTTCGGGAGAAATTACGAACCTTTTTGCGGATGATAACTGAGAGGGATGAAGCATCGCTGCGGGCGAAGAGAGGCAAACGATCACCGGAGCTAAAGGGAAAAAGCCATACCATAGCTCGACGTTTTTATCAGATGAGTCTGCTGAAAGTGCCCAAGTAAGAGCCTCGGTCACCTATCTCTGAACTAGTCTGATTTGCCTCATAAAAACTTGAATGCGCTCTAAAATGTGCGTCAGTTGAAAACTCATACGTGGTGGGAATGGATTGAGATATGCTTTATTAGGCCACGCCGCGTGTATTGCGGCTTTACATGGAGACGCACGGTTTGTAACTATTAATCACTACAATACAGACACGACGCCTTCTCTTGCACACTAAATGAAAAGGAAAAGTAGAACTAATAAAGGTAGACACTATGACAACAAAGGCTCTTTCTTTTTTGATAAGATGTTCCGTCCCTAAGGGCGACAAACTGCAGACATGCGGTGTCTATTTCGTTATTTAGTACCAGATAGAGCGGCAACATATACAGCAAGACCGGTGTGACCAACGGACGAGTATCTCTCTAGAGGCGCCCGTTACATTGGCACCGGCTTGAACGTGTAGATTGGTAGTGGTGTGGCTACTAGAGACGTTTGGGGTTGGTTTAAGAGCCTCTTATGCGCCGCTTCTCATAGACATCCGGCTGGGGCCTGTTTTCTCCCAGAGCCTAGGGTGGGCTATATGGCATATCGGTCAGTTGTTGTTGTTGTTGTTCTTCTGCATCTTCTGCAACCGACTGGCGGCTCCACGTCGCTCATTATTTTCCTACTTGAACTCGACGGCTAATCGATAGTTTAAACGATTAGTTAGCGATAGTAAGGTGTTGTCAACAACACGTAACCTACACCACGTAAGTTGTACAATATATTGGATTCCCGAAGCACCTATTTATAGGCGGAAGGCGGATTGCAAGTGCTCGTCATGGTCGACTCGCTTCGTGCTTGATAACGTCTACTTTTTCTTTCTTCTTCCTGTCAATAACAAGTTATTTACACGTTGGTATGATTGTTGATGTTGAATCGACTGCTTGCTTAGCGTGTCGACCTAAGCCTTGTACCGTCGACAACCGTCACGACGCTTATAATGAATAAGCCTCACCTTATCATCCATGATCGTGTTCTAGGTGGAGAAGAACCGATATAGGCAACTTTAAAGTTGGTGAAATGCCTCTGTAATGGTCTTCCTTTTTCCCGTAAAATGACCTCTCGGTAGAGGTCAACTAGAGTCGATGCAGCATACCTATTATAACGGTCACATTCGGCGTGCCTTGTTGTGACTCATGCTGTCCCGTCGTATGCCTACTTTCTAGAGCCTCCCGATTTAAGCGTTGATTTGCCGCCACTTGCGGTCGGCTAACCTTGGGAAGTTGTGCTGTTGCCTGCCGCCACAAGAAAATCTGCTGCTGACGTCCTGGGACGTGTCGCTTCGGAAAACTTATGCGGCGAACTATTCGATGATCTCCCGCACGGTAGACAGCGTTCTTGATGCGTGATCCCGAGGGGGTAGAGTCTTGCAGGAACTAATTTGCATATATAAAGGGCTCAATTCGTATACTTATCGACTGGCAAGCATTTGGTGACAGAACAAACGAATATATTTATTATTAATATTATTGATCACTTAGTGACGCCAAGATGCGTTGTAAAATGTAACGTTTGTTACGGACATATACTGAATACATTACTAAAGGAATATATATATATATATATATATATATATATAAAGGAATGCTGGCTTTACTTGTCAATGCACAGTTTGTAACGATCGGAGGCACAAAAAGATAAATTCTCCCGAGAGTAAACTTTTATATCAAGAGAGCCGTAGGCGGTATCTTTGTGGCTTACGCGCCGCTAGAACTGCTTTTTACAGATCACGGTTCGATTCGTTGCGCAGCGACTCAAGAAATCTCTGGAACTTCATCAATAAAACATGTGGTAAGCAAAACCGCTCAGTAGAACTGCCTCCCACTCTGACTGTATCTCCTAATCGGTCTGTTACCGAACCACAAGAAATTGCCGATGAGCTCAATCGGCACTTTGCAACTATTGGTTCGGTCACTGCCGCGCCTCTCTGCCTACAAGGCGATTTAGCGCCCATTCTTGCAGATTTATGGAACCACAAGGGCAAATCATTGAGTTTTCGCCCAGTGTCTAAATCCGAAGTGTACTCACTCCTAATCAAACAAAAAGCGAGCTGGAGCTCTGGGGCTATGGGAATACCCGGTAAGCTTCTAAAGATAGCGGCCCCTTTTATTGTCGGACCCCTGACAAAAATTGTGAATCTCTCCTTTACCTCTGGGATCTTCCCCACACGCCTCAAGGCCTCGTATGTAACTCCGCTCTATAAAAAGAAAGGCGATAAAACTCTACCGGGCAGCTACCGTCCTATAAGCCTGGTGGATTATGTGTCCAAAATACTAGAAAAAGCGGCTTTGTCAAGGTTTGAGCAACATTTGGAGTCCATTCACTTTTTGTCGTCGCAGCAATTTGGCTTCCGCCATGGTCGTTCAACGGAGCTGGCCCTCGCCCATTTATGGCAGTCTGTCGTGGATTCAGTAGAATCGACAAAAATATGTCTCGGAATTTTCCTGGATGTAGCCGCTGCCTTCAATTGTCTCAACCACGCATTCCTCCTACAAATGCTGCACGTATTAGGGTGTTCAGCGGGTGTAATCGACTGGCTCCGCTCGTACCTAACCTCAAGAACCCAGGCAGTGAGAGTTGGTACAGTCGAATCTGCATGGAGACCGGTAGATATCGGTACTCCCCAGGGTTCAGTGCTCGGACCTCTGCTGTTCTTAATCCTTATCAATTTTATCCTCTTGAATATCCAGAAAGAAAACTTGGGCAAACCGATCGCTTTTGCTGATGACACGACGTTACTTTTTCGGCTCAACGCTTCCGAAATCAATTCGGAGTTGCCTTACCTCCTCTCACAAGTGGAAACAGTTATTTCAATCTTCAATAAATTTGGTCTTGCTGTTAATACTAGCAAGACAAACGTTATTTTATTCCGAGCCCCCCAGCTAAGGATGCACCTTAACAGGAAATTCTATCTAGCAGGGAGTGAGTTGGTCTTTTCTGACACCGCAAAATGCCTCGGGCTTATACTACATGAGTTCATGAGTTGGCGTGCCCATCTGGACCATATCAGGCCCAAATGCTATGCCATAATCTCAACGCTTTTTCGCATGCGGCTTATCGGAGTACCTATAGATGGCCTCATAATGGTATACAAACACTGTTTTTGCCAGTTCTCCTCTACGGTATCCTTATATGGGGTAGTGGGTTCGAGGTAGTTCTTCGTAGGGCGCGTATAATACAAAACGATGCTCTAAGAGCTGTATTTGGCAGGCGACGCAGAGACTCCGTCAGTGATCTCTATGGGGCACATAATCTCCTCACGATCGATTCATTATATTTGCTGAAGGTTGCCGTGCTGGGCTTTAAAATTACTCGGAATATTATTCCCTACGATGTTTCGTTTCCTCTTGTTCCCTTGTTTCGTAGAACCTCGAGGCGTGCCACAACATTTGTAGGGCCATTAGTTACTAAGAGATGTAGTCATCAAGCCGTTGCTTCTCGCTTGCCCGTGATATGGAGTAATATACCACAGCACATTCGCCGCATCACTTCCCTGAATTGTTTTACACGTGAGGTCCAGAAATGGCTACTCACTAATGGGTGTTGACATGGCGGAGGCACACGTACTATTTGTGTTGTGTTAGGATGTCTGATTCTGCAAGGCTGAACAAACGTATTTTGTGATTGTCCATGGCTGACAGCAAGATGTCTTAATCCTTTTATAATAATTATTATTATACAATTTTATATTTTTTTAAATGAGAACTAAAGCATTGTATAATGCAGTTCCTAATAAACCACGATTTGAATCTTGAATCT
Source organism: Dermanyssus gallinae (assembly GCA_003439945.1). Taxonomy (NCBI): domain Eukaryota; kingdom Metazoa; phylum Arthropoda; class Arachnida; order Mesostigmata; family Dermanyssidae; genus Dermanyssus; species Dermanyssus gallinae. Next base: position 54,877 of record QVRM01005288.1, read on the forward strand.
TGAATCTTGAATTACTGAGTACGAGAGAGGTACGACGCCTTCTCTTGCGTTACACTGCTAGTAAACGGAAAGCAGGAAAGAGTATGTCAACGAAGGCTTGTTGGCGCAGAGATAAAACGTTTTTATCCCGGCGCCAAACTAAAAACATGAGGTGTTAATTTCGCCATTTAGTACCAAATGGAGGAACCGCATGGACGGCAAGACCGGTGTGAGTAACGGACGGAGTCCATCGCTCACTCATACACACCGCGTTCGCTTCATTGGCGCCTGTTTGAATTGTAGACCGGCGAGTTATAAAAATTATTATTATTATTATTATTACTGAGTGGTCACCGACACACTGGCAAGAATAATACAAGCAGTATTGTAAATATTATATCGTATATTAGCAGTTGTGATACCTGTGCATATTAATAATAAGCTCGATTGTTCAAAAATGTATTATTATTAGTGTTGTTATTATAATTAACTCTGTGGCAGTAGCAACCAAACAACGGAGACGCTACCAGACCAAAAACAACGTCAGCTACCGACTCAAGCCGTTATCCCACAGAGTAAACACAGATTAATGTTAGAAGAAGTCGCCGGTCACACCCGCACGGTAATGATTCAACGCGACGACACGCTAAATTTAGACATGCGGCTACATAAGGTTCGTTGTCTACCGTTGCTGTTTATGTTGTTTATGTAGCCGCAGGTCTAGTACTGTCCCTGTTGTTTGTCTGCTAGTATTTTAGAGTTAATGAGAGGCTAACCATAAAAAAACTACTTATATAAATATTTTTTGGGTGTATTTTTCTTATATATGAACGTTGCACTAGTTTATTTACTGCTAATGAATTGCTAGCCGGTAAGTGTCATATTAATAATAAAGAAATGATAAACGTAATAAACAGCGAAAAGGTACAATATCTACACACGATTTGCCTGGCCCGACAGCACTATAGCCAACATTGCCGTGACTAGCCACAACCGTCAGCAACAACGATAGAAAAAAGTAATACTAGCAAAAAAGATATTTACAACAAGAGCATTAAAAACAACAATTGTTCGTCCTTCGACAAGGACAAATGCCTTCTTTACTCGGTCGGTCGGGAAAAATGCAGGACGTTGCAAACTAAGTGGCATTAAATCGAGAAGTAGAAACGAAGAAGAAAAGGACACTGGGTGTCACTGCTTGGTGGTGGCCTCGTCATCCTTGTCAAGTACGTCTTTTACTACTGCTAATACTACTACTACTACTATAAAGTAAAGTTTTCGGGCTGACCCTCAGCCAAGATTTAACGTCCACGGAACTGTTTTTCACATTGCTTCATAGACGGACCCCCATAAATACAAATGTGCAGCGGTGGGGTTCGAACCCGCGCACCTATGTGTCTCCTCCGGTTGCGAGGCGGAGACTTAAGCCACCACCCACGCCACCGGGCTCGACACTACTACTACTACTACTAAACTATCACCACAGCTACTACTACTACTACTACTACTAAAACTATCACCACAGCTACTACAATGGCTACTACAGTCACAAGTTTTACCACTCAATCGCTGGGCCAGGCTGGATTTAGCGCCGATAAAGTGCCGGCAACATACATACGGCGATAGTGTCAACGATCGACGATGTCTGTCACGTTCTTATTGGTGTCGGTTTGGCACTGCCTATGCTACTACTGTTGCTGCTGCTGCTTGACGCTGCTTGGAAGAAATTATGACATGATAGCATTCCCTGGCCACTATTGGCCAATTTTTTTGATGCGTATGAGTGGCCGCCCTTCCTACGGGCGTACGAACGTATAATACGTACGTATATTTTTTTCCGGAGGCGCATTGGACATCTGAGGGCCACACAAAAAAAGAGCCGAAACCGCTTTCCGGCTAACGATGGCACTGTATGGGGTGCTCTCCACCCCCCCCCCCCCCGGCCCCTGTGATTGTGTGTGAGGGGTGACCACTACCGCACCATCATTAACCATTATTAACCATCAGCGCAGCCAGCAGCAGCCGCAGCAGTTCAAAACGTCTATGTTGAAAGTCCTACCAGTAGCAATACTAACCGAAACTGAACTGGTAGTAGGTCACTCACTTCCGTGAGTGTGTGAATGAATGTTTGTGTGTGTGTGTGTCATTGATTGCCTCTTGACTTCATCCCCAAGCAGAGCAGCTGACGCTGCCACTGACACTTTGCTGTGAGTGGCAGCAAAGGATCTCGCGGCGATCTCGATCTTCAACACCTTCAATGGGTTACGTTGGCCTCGCTGGCGGCGTGCGCCCGTTGTCTGCTCGTTGCATCTCTCCTTTTGTTTGCGCTTTGTTTGGCGTAGTAATACCCGTCAAAGTTATCCAGTAATATCCAGAATAATATATAGAATATGTATCAAATATGCCATTTGTGTGCGTATTTTTTTATAATTATATACAAATTAATAAACACAATTGAACTTCGTTGTGTTTTTGCCATATATATATATATATATATAATATATATATGACAATGATGAGAATCCTAGCTGTTATATCAGAAATCGGGAAGAAAGGATATACAAGACCAAGATTCTTTTGATTGTTTTTCTCTCCATCAAGCGGTAGCAGAAGACCCCGGATTGCTTCAGAGAGTGATTACAGAAAACGAGTTATCGGTATATGGTCACGGCATCGAGACCAAAGAGCCGATTGGAGAAATATATAGAATAGAATAGAAAGCTCCTTTATTTATAAAATACAGGGTAAGGAATGACTGTTCGCAGGTGAGGCCTGTGCAGTCGTACTGCTGTGAATATCCCTTGCCGCGGTCCAGGCGAACATATTATTGATGTGCGCCGTCCCTGCAAAAATATTTAACACCAAGGTTTTTTTACTGTTTTTTTTACTACAAAGAATGATTTTCCACATATTTTTGCTACCTGATTCTTTGGTCAATAAGGAATACTACGACGAAATGTTAAGAAGATTGTCCGACGAGAACGTCCAACGCAAGAGGCCTGATCTCTGAGCAAGCAAATTTTGGATCATCTATCACGACAACGCACTGGCGTATATATTGTTAATTATCTCGGCTACTTACCTAATGAAAAATTCGATTTCAATATTTCCGCAGGCTACCTATTCGTCGGACCTGGTCGCTACGCAAGTATGCAACTCTGATGAAGTAAAGAAGTCTCTCTATTAAAAGCCGATAACGTGCTCATTGGCCATAACCGAAGTAAAACGGCGGTGCCCCCCATAATGTTCTTCTCTGTATATATACCTTCGGATGATCAGCCGCCGTCACAGGGAGACCACAGCAAGACGTAGTAACCAACCAACTCATAGATATCTATTATTTTGACCGATGGCATAACTAAAAGTATCAAACCATTCTAGATCAGGTGCAGTTCTACACCAGGTATTATACCACAATTTTGTTTAATATAAAAACATTTGTATATATATATATATATATATATATATATATATATATATATATATATATATATATATATATATATATATATATATATATATATATTGTACACTTTCCAAAGATCGTACTGTGATGGGCAAGTTCCTTCGTTACTTCCAAGATTAATTATATTGCATGTATTTAAAAAGATGCTAAGGCTTTGGTGGATAACTACCGGCCGGAAGCTCAACTATTTATTGCGTGTATTTTAATGGAGAGGTTGATCGTTGATTACATTGAAAATGATTTAGTGTGTAACAAATGAAGTGACGTAAATCAGCATGGGTTTGCCAAGGGTCGTTTCACAGGATCACAACTTACAGCTTTGATCCTCAATCGGAGCCTAAGCATAAATAATCATAGAGCATTTCATTGTATATATTCTGAGTTTTCAAAGACATTTGACAAACTAAATCATACACTGTTGTTACAAACATTAGAAAGTATCGATATTAATCCCACAATTTGTCAATGGGTGCCAGCATACCTTTCCGGGCGAGCATTTACCGTCAATGTCGATGACGCAAAAACTAACTCTCTCTCTCTTGCACCTCAGGGGTGCCGCAAGGATCGTGCATTGTCCCCCTACTATTCTGAATGTATGTCCTTGATCTCCCAGCACTGATTCCAGAAGGTGTCAATCATCTTTGATTTTCAGACGATTTAAAATGTTGCTCAGCAGTGGACAACCCCATAAACATTATTCAACCAGCAATTCAAACGATTGAAAGCTTGTGTTGTGAGAAAAGGTTGCTAACATATGTGCCCAAATGTGCCATTGTGTCATCAGATGGCAGTTCGTCATTTTATACAATCGGTAACGACGCAATACCGGTAGTTGAACCGTTTCGTGATCATGATGTTGCGAGCCTTAAACTAGATTTATCTTAACATATTGCTGCCACCATCATTTCTGTCTCATGCAATACTATATTTAGGTGTTCCATTAAAAAAAATCTATGTGAATTTGTTCAAAAGCGTAGTCTTACCCAAAGACCTTTTTGCAGCCAGTCTTGGGCTTCTTGTGTGGTAGAAGATAAAGATGCCATTGAGAGGCTACATACTATATTGATCAGACGAATGTCAAAAAGATGTAACATTCCTCGTGAAAGCGTTTCCGTTGTGCCAATACAAAGTTTATATAAACAAGGTGATCTACCGCTGTATGAAAAGTTGTGTTGCCTTAGGACTGACCATACCACGTTTAATTATGTAGATAATGGACTGCGGAGTGGAGTAAATGCTAGATCACTGGAGGTCGCCCCCTAAGATAAACAACACATTCTCGTAGAGAGTTCCACGAAGTCTGTAAAATCGGCCGACCTGATATGTACTATAGTTACACTCAGATGTTAAATACTTCGTCAAAGTTAAAAAAGGGGTATTAATGACCGTTGGTGCGTTGGTCATACTACTCGGTAAACAGTTGTAAGGTTTTCACGGAACATATTAAATGTTATGTTTGTCACCATGACGTCCGGTATCTTCCGATCTGGCGCGTTTGCCCCACAGCCTAATATGCTGTAATATGCGAACCTTGAATTTATATATGGCAATAATCTGCTGCTGCTGCGGTTTGCGGTTCCTGTTGTGCTCCAAACACCCGAAAAGGCCTCAGTTGACCGCAATACGGTTGTAGTCTTGTCACGTATATCTGTCTGGCTACACAGCTGAACCCAGCCAATTTCGGCACTTTGGTTTAGTATGTGCTTTCACCAACAGCAAGGTTGACATGATCTCAAATACCGTTGTCTAAAAGTGTGTGTGTGTGAGACAGAGAGGGAGAGAGAGCAATTCTGCTCACAAAGACTGGTTGCCTTCATGCATAGTCTGGCGGGCACGCCATTGTCTCTCACAACGCTAAGATGTTGTAATTTTATTTGTGCCGGTCATTACCTGACATTGGCAACACTTTCTTCGTAGCGTTTGCCAAAACCGTCGTTCTTTGTTTGCGATCTTGAAGTGGGCTTGCTGCTATTGGTTGTTGTTACAGCTGGTTGCCTTTAGGAGATTAGTTTCCTAGGAGTAAAGTTGCGTGCAGCGTGCTTTTCAAGTGCACGGCTGTCAGAGTGTGTTCCTTGATTTTGGTAGTGTTGGGCGTTGCTGCTGGTGCTGCTGCTTGGGATGTTATGATAACTAGGCACAAGCGGTGTATGTTAAAAAAATCCGAGTGGCGCCTTTGAACCGGTTGTGATGCTTACAGTAATCTTATTTGGAAAACTCGTGACGTTGCTTTTTAAAACTAGGAAGCTCTCTGGCAACATTGCAGTATTCTTGTTCCGCAATGACAGACACTTGCATATTTGCAGTAATTGTGTTAATACGTTTTTAGCGTTCACAAATGGATTTTGGGGTAACCTGATAGAACTGTCTTCTACAAGTCACACAGGAAGACCAAGTGGTTGGCTTTAATGTCGCACCCGGTCAAGGTGAACGGGAGACAACGTGGAGGTGGTTCAAATAGACATTCAACGAACTCCGAGCATTTCTCATTCTTTCTATAAAGCAATATTCTTTTCACGACTTAGTTTATTCATCTTCTAAGTGCCATATTGGAATGCTGCCTACCGAAATTGTGTGATACGCACGTTCCACAAACAAATCAATTATAGAAGGGACCAAGAAGCTTCCTAAAGTACTGAATTGGCACGAAGAATAAATACATGATGGAAAGGGGAGCACGCGGGACACAGGGCTAGAGGATGAGGGCACCGTTGAAGACCTCAAAGAAGATATGAGGCTACTAAATACAAAATAGACAGAATTACATGAGAAAATACACAAGCTCAAGAGGGATGGAATAGTGTAACTTAGTAATGACTGTGGAAAAAATGGCAGAGAAATCTGGGAACGAAATTAGGTTTTTTTTAAGATGTCAAAGCATGGAAGAGGACAGAGAGGTAGCGGTAGCACGAATCGAAGAGGCAATCGAGGAAGCAGTGACACTCGAAAGACAAACGCAGCTCTCGAAACAAGAGTGGAAAGGTGGTTAAACACCTAGAGAAATTCGTGTATCTGATTCTCTTGGATGGTAAAAAAAACTTCTTCACTAGCACGATGCGCTGGAGCGCAGTCGTAGAAGCGCGGAGAAGAGGAATATCTACTTACCTGTGTAGAATGATCTCATCCTACCTGGGTGAACGAAGAGTTGTAGAAGGTCGGCCCAAAAAACATTAGCAATCAGGGTTGGCGGCGCGTTCAATCTACATTCTTCAGTAATGCCATATGTCATTAGACTAAGTTCCACAAGTCCTTCTCTCTCACTCTCACAAGCTATAAAAATGAGAGTATACCTGTTAATTGATCAGCATCGCCCACTTCGAATTTCGATCTTCCGAAGATTTTATTCAATTGGCATGGCCTGTTTGTAAACGTATCTGCAAACGTTATACACGTGTTTATCGTTTATTTACAAGCAGTTGTTCATGAATTTACACTTCATATATGACATTGATGATTTTAATGGCAGATGTTAGAGTTTAAACAGATACATTCTGACCAATCGTACTGAGCTAACGTAAACAGCTCTTGTTTACGTATATTTTCAGCTCTGCACACTTGCAAGTAGACAGATAATCGTTAAATGTTTTTACTAAAGTTGCTGAAACTTCACATCTTATAGTCCCTTGAATTACGCACTGCGTTTTTATGCTATTGTTTCTTTTCTGGAACAAAACATATTTATTGTCAGGATTCACTTACCGCACGATGCATCTCCGCTCAATATCATTATAATGTGATAGTCCACTATCAATACTCTGAATACACACTATGAATATCATATAGGTTGGCGTGATAGAAAATGCTTTGTAAACTAGGAGCGGCATATTGTGAATGCGACTGGCAATAGGTACGCGTTTGTACACAGACGGCAACAGGCTGCCACTAACATATACCTATCTGTCTATACTAATATATTTAGTCACGCCAGTATGTGGCCATACACATTTACAGCAACAAACATATGTGCTCATGTGTGTTATCTTGATAGATTTGTGAAAAGGAGTTTGGTTAGCAGTGCAATTGCTTACGCGTAAGGGCTTGATACTAGTGCGTTTGAACGTGCTTACTGCTTGCAGTAAGCATGTTTCAAACCGCCTACCGTGTCATTAGGGGCCGATGACACGGTCCCGATGATCTCATCCAAAGGTCGTTCCTTGTAGAGAGTATTCTGAGACCTTCATTGTAGCAACCTCAATTTTGACTAGGTCTCTAAAGGCTTAGGTTTCTAAATGCTAGAGCTCTATTGTTTTTTTTGTTAGAAAATGTACTGACATTTGTGTGACGTAGAACAAAACAGTGTTTAAAATTGCTTGTAGCTGCGGTGGCTTAGGCGAATAACGCACCTCGAAACGTTCGAAACGGGCGTTGCCATCGGGCAACCACGCTTAGCAAAACATTCGCAATTTCAAGCCCCGGCCTTGCTCGTTATAGTTGTTGGACGAGGTTGTCATTGTCCTGCTGCAACATACCTCTGCTGGAGAAAGCCGCAATAAATCCAGAGTCCAGCATTTAGACGACATCGAGCCACGGGCAACCACATTTTAGCTCATTACGAACGTCTAAAATGTGGTTGTCAAAGGGCAAAAAAAATTGTCTACTTCTAACAGTCTGGTCTCCGTTGCATTTACACACTGCTCGCCGAGTTAGTTTCATCTTGACTACCCTGTACTGTATTTCCAACAAATGTAACATATGTATGGTGTGTTGCCGAATGAGATGTGCTGCGTTCATCATAGCCTATTCGTAATAGCCTATATAGTTTATTATAGTTTAAAAAATATTCAATTTTATATACATTGAATATTCAGGAACGTTTGCAATCCAACGTTAGAGAACTTATCTAGCCATAGTATTACGTGGTGGCAGTAGTGCGTGTGTGTGTGATCGAGCTAGTGTCTGCGAGGTCGCGTAGTTGAGATTCGAATCTTAGCCTTAGTCTGTGAGGTGTTTCGTCTCCGTGTAGGTGTGTATATGTATATGACTGTATGGAAGTCTATACTATATATATATCTATATATATATATGTATTGGTAGGCGGGCGATTGTACAGATCGACTGCTGGCACATACAAGCTTTGTACAGCCTACAGTCGACGAGGTAGGGACGTGCCGCTCGCTCGTCGACGACACGGCATATGCCGCCGTATCGACAGACGAATGCACGCAAAATTCCCATCGGCTGTTGGAACGGTCTGGCGCAGACCTCACTTTTAAGTTTCGCCAAATGTCGCCTGTCATCAATAATAACACACAAAAACAACAAGAACGAACACAACACAACAACAACAACCACTACAACAACAATAACAAGGACAACAACCACTACACACAACAATAACAAGGATAACAACCACTACAACACACTAACAACAAGTAAACAATCGCCTCAGACGTACGCAAATTTAGATCGACCCGCCCTGATACTTTCCAATGCAGCCCTTCTTCCGACCGCCGCCACCACCACCACCCCACCCCACCACCTATTTGACATAGACTTCACCAACGACTTCGACTTCGCTGCTGCTAAGCGAACAGCGTCCGTCGGGAAGTGGTAGCGCATCATCGGTATCGATCAGTGCCACGATCATGCCAATTGATTGTGTTGCAGCCAGCCAGCCGACAGCCAACTGTCACAACCCCCTGCGAGGGAGAGACGTCGAAGAGAAAGGCGATCAGCGCCCCCTCTGATATAGACTCGTTTCGAATCGTTCTTCTCGACACATCCATTGATTTCGCCGCAGCGTGTCACGTCTTCGTATCGTATAGTCTGCCTCGTGTTGCATCTGCACTGGCCAACAACGCTGGTTTCACATCTACATGCCGTGTCGTGCCGTGCCGTGCCCCATCATGGCCAAGGTTAAACATCGAGTGGAGCTTTCGAAAATCGAGGTGCCACCACCATCACCACCGCCAACATGCTATACCTGTGCCAGCACCAACACGCACGCTCTGCGCAAGCAGCAAATAACACCTCAACAAATCCTCGACAAGAATCTTGAAATGCATGCCACCGCCGAATTCATAGCGGCAGCCGACAGCCGACTGGCAGGTGTCGACACAACGACGTCAGGCGACGCGATCAACACAATTGCGGTAACAACA
>QVRM01005289.1:0-63674 GCA_003439945.1 Dermanyssus gallinae
AGGCAAAAAAGGCAACGGCGTTGCACATACCATGAAGCAAGCGTCCACGGCTTTCTCGTAGACGAACTTTTACCCTAATAGAGCTTTTAATAAATTTTCCATGAACGTAGCTTTATGGTGATCCCTTTCGTTGATGAAATTATAGACTTCACTTGTGGGTTTTTTGTCTATTCTGATAGTGTTTTTGCGAATATATGTTAGCGGTGACTCGTCTATCTAATTACGACGGTGTCATTTCAGCAGCGTACAGTTCAAAGCGCTGGCAAGTAGACGTAGCCCTCCCTTGTACGTTCTCGACGCATCCGGTGATTCACCTTTGTTGGTTATTGTTAAGTTATGCTGCCACTCTTTCTCCCCTCCTCGTTGAATAAAAGAGTCCACTGTAGTGGAGCGAGTTGATTTGGCTGCTTGTAACTCAGTTGAACGACTCAGTTGGAATGTTGCCTCAGATGCAGATGGCTGATAGCGCTAGCGAAGGGGACTGATTGAAACTGATTGGGCTTCACTTTGCCTCTCTAATTTTTGCTAAGTCCGCCTTATGAACTATTGCTTAGTCCGCCCTTTTGGACTATTCTCTACGTTTGTCCGTCAGTTTTCAGGATAACAGAGTGAGCGTCGATATTCAAATCCTCTCTGCAATATAAATAAAGCAAATTTACCGTACTTAAAAATTTGTTGTTGCGCTGATAACCTCTACTTACTTGGAGAATGCGTCTACACTGTGACCACTATGAGATACCCCGAAATTCTGGATGAGGTCAGCTTTGTCTATATGTACCCGTTGCCATGCGTTTTGGCGGACTCCATTGTGTACTGAGGCTCAAGCTGGATTGTTCGCTGTGAACATAAAGCGTGAACAACATTTGACTACTTACTTGAAGCTTTTGTCGATCCCTGGCCACCAACAATGTTATAGTGCCACAAACTGCGTTTTCCGGTGTAACTTTGTCTAAATAGCAGGATCGCAGATTGTCGCCAAGGTAAACCGACAGCCAGTAAGTATTGTTGAAACTTGTTCACGTCAGGCGTTAGTTGCTAGCGCCCGCTTCTCTGCCTAGCTGCGTACAGATCCGCTCAGTGTCATTTAAAGTTGCCGAATGATACGCTATCATCCGCTCTGCTCCACCTGGACGACAATGAGACACTATTGCCGAGATGTCAACAGGAGAAACATCTGTGCTAGCACTACGGGCTGGTTAAAATATTTACACGTTAAAAGTAATGTGGGCTCAAAGCCAGCTTCTTTTTGATATTGTTGAAACCAATCTGACACTTCGAACTCCACTCGAACGAAACATTATTTTTCAGAGGCAGAGCAGCAAAGCTGTATTTGCGAGCTTCCTGAAGAACTGCACTAAGCCTAAGAAACGTGCCTCGCATATCATGAGTATAATATGCCAACATAATTGCCCAAACGTTCTATTTTTCCTACTTCGTTTGCGGAATTTCGTAGTATTTTATTGCAGCTTGTACTAGCTTGCTCTTGTTAACGTTTACTTACAGACTATCGACTCAATATTTTGTTGCCAAATTAGCAGGCATTAAAGCAACGAAACGACATGTGCGTTAGCTGATACAGGTCATCCGGTGTCATGTCATAATTGAGAACAACTTGCGATCATCTGGTCGTGTTGGTGGATGCATGCATGCAGAAGGAAATGTTAATCCAGCTACTTGTCCGAAACCTTCGATTATTACTCTGTACAGTGGGCATCTTGTACTCCATGGAATTTACATGCTAATTCAAACCAACCTTCAGATCAGCACGAATGAAAACGGATTTAGCTTTTATTACTGGAATGAGTGCTTATTCATTGTGTTGAACAAGCTCAATTATAATGTTGTCTAGCATTTTTCCAAGCTATTTTACGTCACCTTCGGCAAGAGCGTAAGGTACCGTTCGTGAACTGAAGTACACTGGCTTTACCCTTTGAACTGTACTATTACCCTGTGATAGTTGCCCAAAAAAGATCTTTCACATCATTTTGCAAAGTTTCCGGAGAAAATTGCTCAGACAGGTTAAGGTTAAGTTATTCTCTCTTAAGCACTGCGACGAATCTCCGATGCAGTCGCAGTGCTCAATCTGAAAGCAATTTTCTTTGATTTTGTCGTTAGTCGTGAAACTCTATTCTCATCACCCATCTAGAGGGTTATTGTTTTGTCATCGTGGTCTTTCGGAAAAAAAAAACTGGTACCTTAGTTTATCAAATGGCCCTTGGCGTTTGATAAGCTATCTCGCCTTAAACCTAAAAAGTTTCCCAAAACAACATTTGAGTGAGTTCCACGTTTCATTTTCACGTTCTCAAGTTCCAGTCTTCATTAGGTCTTTTTAACCTAGAGATATTTTGGCGATTTAAAATTGCCGAAATTTTGATTGCCAATCAAATTCACGCCATTTGTTTCTGACATATGAACTCTAACGCGTGACGTTACGTTATAGGTCTTTGCGCTGTTACTACTGCGCACTGAGCTTAAGTCATTGCATCCACTTTGCGCATTGTCGATACAAACTGGCCAATAGTCCAGGGCACCTGTGCTTCAACCACACATTCGACCACTCAACCACAGAGCAAAAACAAGTCGCCGAGTGAAAAAAAAAAAACAAATTATATTAAATAGTTCCTCTTATTCGGTTAACAGAGGGACTGCCCGAAGCGGACTGAGCGGTCAAGCAGAGAACGCATCTGAAGTGAAATGGTCCGAAGCACCATCCGTTGTTATCTATCGACAGAAGATTTCATTTGCTACTACTACTACTACTACTACTACTCCACCACAGTTGGTACTTGGTCTCGTTTAATTGGTGTGCTTCTACAAACAACAACAACAACAACAACTGTCGGCCGCTGCGTATTAGCCGTGAATGCGCTTTCGTGAAAGCGCAGCAACAGGTGAGCTGCTTGCCGAAGTGGCAGCGTCGACGCCACGCATCTTCGGCATAGAACACGGTCTCTCTCTCTCGCTCTCTCTCTCTCTTTGTTGTGATCTCGCGGAAAAACTGCTACCGATTCATTCTTGGTAGCAATTCTGCTGGACGTCATATATATATATATATATATATATATATATATATATATATATATATATATATATATATATATATATATATATATATATATATATATATATATATATATATACATATATATATGACGGTTGATCGTGGAATCACTTTACCGTACAGGAATGGTGATGATAGCAATGAACCATGTACCACATGTATAAATGTCCCTTTCCAAAACCAACATTGCTTAGAGATTGCAACGGCGGTAAAAATCTAGGTGGCAGAGTTTGAGATACGTGACTTCCATCTTATAATCCTTAATCTCATAATCTTGGCAAGTTACTTTACTAATGTACCTTCTGCTACTAACTGAATATACCGAGAATGTTTTGGCAAAACTCTTTATTTTCGCGCAGCAAGCCCGCGACCGGAAAGGCTCATGGTTAAGGATGTACCTGAAATAGCGTAAACTTTTTGGCTTCGAGCGGTGCCTAGCAAAATGAAAGTTATTTTCACAACAATAGTGACCTGTGTTTCAAGCGTTAGTATAATTGATAACTTGTTAAGCGCGGTAAAGAACAAGGGTTTTTGCACATAGTAGAAGGACACATAACAGAATCATTATCTGTCGTTCTATCTACATGCTCTTTTACAGGCAATCTTTCACAATTTATGACAGGGTTATATTTAAAGATATTCCTTGCGTCTAACCCTTTAGATACTAACCGTTAGGCGACATCCGTCAACAGATGTTGCAATATTAAGATGTTTTTTATGTGCAACAACGTCATCTGCAAATAAAATACCAAAACTCATGTCTATCTGGCAAAATTACATTGAGCATAGTTAAGCCAGTACAAAGGATTACTTTGAGGTGCAGAGCTACAGAACCACCGTAATCTACCGAGTACCGAGCAAGACGGCTTAGTGGCAAAGCCTTTGCCTTGCATTCGGGAGGACTGGGTTTGAGACCCAGACCGGCCACTCTTTAATTGGTTTGCATGGTTTCCATGCAAGCCATGACATAAAAAAAAACGTACGGGCCTTACGGAAAATCTTTTTTTTTTTAAATTCAGTGTCTGTGTAACAGATCTCACCGTAGGCTCAGTGACTGTATAACATATCCAAGAGGTACGCTACTTATGATATTTAGTCGAGTTAATAGAGTTAGGTCTGCTTTTTTGAAACAAGCAGCGGCAAAGTGATTAATTTTTTGGACCCTTGCAGACTGTTTTTCTTCTTCTACTTAGTAGAATTCAAGACAGATAGATTTCCTGGGTTCCTTCGGTTGAAGGCTCACGTGACTGTTTAATATTGTGTCTCTTCTGTTTTTCTTTAAGGCATCATAAACACCTTTATTGCGGCGAATATGCTTCTTGCATTGTTTCAAGTGCGGTAGATCGTGGCTTGGCTTCAAGGACTGCACGTCCACCGCAAGGTGTTTGTACTGAAAAATAGAAAATCGCTGAACAACGTCTACCCAATGTCAGACGCTCCGCCAAGACAACAATGCTTTGTAAATCGCCAAACATGCCAAACAGGTATCCGAGACTCCCTTAAAAGCATACGGTGTTTTATAAAGCGCCAAACGTCAGTCCATATTGGAAAGCCTTCCGTGTTCTCGAGTAATAGTACTTGCCCCTTCATCTCCCCGGACAGACCCCTTTTTAGATACAGTTCTCGCAAGTCACTCTAAACGGATCTTTGGTGGTAGCTGCTTCTAAAGCTTAGTAAATGGCAAGAAAACCGCCCATATATTGGCTGACATGTCTGCTACCCACCCTCTCTAAGGCCCTAGAACGTATAGTCAACATCCGTTTTATAAGCGAAGTAGACAACTGACGCGTCTTTATTTTTTTACCAAAGGTGTCTAGCATGTTACTCTACCAAGTTGTAATCCTGAAATGCTTTGTTTCCGCAAAAGACCTAAAGGCAAAATATGGCTTGTAGACGAGACCACAGCCTGGCAATTTACTGGATAAAACCCCCATCCGGCTCACAGGCAAATTAATTGCGTTGTATCGCGGACTTAGTGAACAATGTATTGCATAGGAACATACTATTTCTCTTGTTTATGTGGACTTGAAGCTGTGCAAATTGAGTATATGGACTGTTTATGATCAGATCGCCTTACTCAAATCTGAAGTAAATAGATCGGATTTATTTCTTTCGCGGTTTATAAAGTGTAAAGGAGCGATCATACCGGGCAAGGATAGTTGTCTCGTCTGTTTCTCCAACTCCCGGTTGCGCTACACCTCCTACTACGCAACTTGCAAGTGAGAGAGAAAGATTCGCTTTCCGAAACGTGCGCATAGCATTCGTAGACAACGCGACGCCGTATCTGGCACAGCTGATGTTTCGACAGAGCTCACCTCATTTGTAGTCACATCCCAAGGTCTCAATAGGCGAGAAACGTTAGCCAACAGGAATCTGCAAGATAACTCTGTATGGCTTCAGGATTTTTTGAAACTTTTAAACTTACCCTTTGAAGCGGGAAAACAAGAACATCAGCACTTTGGGGTGCGTTTTCTCCAATCATTCACAGTAGAATATTTCAGTGTTATCCTAAAACAAAGCCTTAAAGGCATATTCCACACGCCACCCGTATCCGGCAACCTTATGCGATTATCAGAAGTGGAGAAAAATATTGCGAGTAAATTGCCAGCATATATATATATATAATTCTAAGTAAACTGCGGTATCCAGAAGTACAGCCGTTCTACGTTGTAGAGCGTATCCTCACATATTTGATAAAGGCCACTGATGCTTTGTTAGGTCCTCGTCGAAAAAAAACCTTTTTAGAACAAAAAATATGCATAGAATTATGCGTGTACCATTTGTCAACTCGTTTATGTAAGTGGGAAAACAAAAGTAAACGAAGCGAGGTTCCTTTTTGGTTTCGTTTAGTCTGATAATGTAGTTCATAGAGGACAGTGATAAGACCAGGACTTGCGCTGATCGTCTCAAGTCGGCTTCCAGTTGTGCCTCGTGGGGCTGAGGGTTTTCTTGCTGGTGAAACGCAAATTTAATTTTTTCCCTCTGCCCCGTCGGAAAGACTGGCAGACTCGAAAGCGAGTTTGTCAGGGTGTAGTGCAGTGCAGTGTGTGCGTGACAGCGAGCTATAGCCAAGACGGCGAGTGAAAGAGAGCACGAAGCCGCCGCTGATGCAGCCGCCGTCCTCGTCGCGGGAGGGAGAAATAGAAGGAGCCAAGGGAAAAAAGGTAATGCGAGAGATCGGACGATTGGTAGGAGGTTGCATGAGATACGGTTCTGACTGACTGCGTGATCGCTACGATAGGACGGCCCGGCGAGCGTGGGAGGATCGGGGAGCTGGGCTCCCGGGGAAAGAATGCCCAGCACGACCCAACGGAATCGAACTCGTCCGCCAATGGGCGGATGACATCAAAGGCCGGGGCGGCACATCGACAAGATGGAGATGTTGTACATCGCCGGCCATCCGGAGGGAATGAGGACAGGCCGACACGGCCGAGAACTAAGAAGAAAGAAGACGATGAAGGCTCTGTGTCACGGCGGACTTTACCACCACGCAAGGAGAACTATAAGGTGAATCTTCGGCCTATCCACGGGGTAAACCTAAAAGTACAAATCAGCTAAATGTGATACACAGCAATAATTACAATCGATAATAAACATAAATATTTTAAACCGGTAGCGGTAAAGCTACTAAGCACAATTGTACGGCTACTGTTTTTGTACGTTCTTTATAAAATTCGTACTAATAAATTGGTCAAGGTGAATATAGTTACTTTGGGCGTCGTTTAACGCGATATTTAACTGCATAATCAAATAACCTTTCATGTATTACAGTCGACTCAATTCACGGGTTAGTAAAAACGCGGAGAGGAAAGAGTATGTAAATTACAGGTAAAAGCGTTGCCAGGAAGCGAATGTTTAATTATTTGAACAAGGCCCCGCCTTAGAAAAACAACACTTAGCCAACAAGTGTTGAATTACGCGCCAAATAAGAACTAGGAGTGAGAGTAGCTAGAGAAGAACCAATAACGACACACGTATGAAAAATAGCGCTAAGCACGGTTTAGAGCTAGGGTTATGTTTTTCGACTATCCTGAAAGTAAAAGGCTGCTCTTGCTTGAAGTGTACGTGAGGGGAGGACTGTACAGGGGGCGACAAACAGGGCAGGTTCTAAGTGCAAGAAATAGCAGCCTAAGAGAGAGCAGTTGTTCCGAGTGACGAGTGAGTTGTAACTGGATTAACATCAAAGCGGAGATAAAGCATGAACGGATAACACGAGGTCGAACAGGTCACGATCATGGGAATGCTATGGAGAAGGGTGGTGGGACAACATGGCTGACGTGGAGGTGCCCGCGCTGTAGAACCGGTAGGTGGTGGGTATACCGTTCTAGAAAAGACACACAACCAACGGCTGGGGACGATAAATACAACAAGAATTTGAAAGGAAAGGGCACCGAGCTTGGCGGCCGGGAAACGCCGCCAGAGGTAGCAAACCCGCCCACGCATCCGCATGACAACGTCAAGTCGTCACAGTCATAGCTGCCGACCTCCTGGAGAAAGCAAGTCGGCGATGTTTGCGAAAAGACTCGACATAGGAGAGAATCCACTCGTCTATGCAGACGCTAACTCCACCGTCGTCTCTGTGTCCTTTTTGCGTCGCACCCACACCACTGTTTCGCTACTACCTCGGCTACCGCTGCTTCTACCATTGCCCCAGTGTCGTTTGGGGCGTAGGGCGCCGAGAATAGGCTCTTACAATCGTACGTCCCTCCTACAATAGCGGCAGAGGCGGCAGCAGCAGCACGCATTGCCGTAATAAGTACACGAAAGGTAGTGGTAGTCATCGCCGTTGTCCTAAAACCAGCAGTAGATGTGGAAGTAGCTAGTCGTGGTGGGCAGGGCGACGGGGGACATCGGCTATACGGTACAGCTGCCGAAAGGGGATGGCAGAATACATACAAGGCATTCATGGGCTGCTTTCTTTCTGCTTTCTGCAGCCGCCGTCGATGCAAGCACAACGGCGTACGTTGGGCTATAAAAAGGGACTCCCTCTGGATCCCAGCGCCCACCACCAACGAGATAACAAGGCCTTATTCGACGCTTCTCCGTGGCCCTGCGGCCGCTGCAGCTACCGTTCTCCCGTCGAGCCTGTAGAAGAGCAAAAAGGAACACTGATTTGTTCCCGACTTAATTGTAGCTAATCTTTTCGTTCACACACATCTAGTTGATTGATTTAGCACGATATTCTAATTATGGATATATATATATATATCATGTTTTGTTCGCTGTTTGACCGGTGCAATTGTTTAAACTAACTCCGCTGATTTCTTGCGTTGTAAATTCAGCTTAACGTTATACACCTATTTAGAGATTATTTGCAAGTTTGTTTAGCAGTAAAAGCTAAGGAATGTAGGTATTAGCCAATTTATAAAGTTTTAGAGTTAGACGGGTACCGATTCAACTTGTATGATTATCTAAACTTAGGAAAGTAATTGCATTTCAGTGGTTAATATGGAACAACGCCGAATTGCTTCTAGTGTTTGGTGCATTGACTCAAGTTGGACAACGTGTCTTTTATGAACAGTGAGTCTCTTGCTGTTTCGCATAGTAAGGAATTATTGTAACTCGACGTCAGCATGCGCCATTGACTCTCAACAGACTACGTGTCCAAGAGCGCAACAAATGGGACAACGAACGCCACATGTGCGACGCATTTGTACGTGTCAAACCTGGGGCTGTGTGCGATTCGGTTTATCATTGGTTAATGCGCTAGATGCTTTTCTGATTATAGTAAGTCACTAACAACAAAATAATGTAAGATAGTCATCTAAAGTTACTATACCCTTAAGAATACTATCTATAAAAATTTTGTAGCGGACACTGTTTGTGTATCGGATGGATGCATCGACTGCGTGACGGCGGTCAATTGCCTCGGACTGGAAGTTGTGTAGCACTGTAGTGGGTGACCACCACATTATGGTGAGTGCAGGACGTTGTAGCTACCCTAGAAGCCGCATTGGCACAACAGCCGCCCCTGCCGCTCGGGACAGGGCCTGGACAGTCGCCAACGCCGCAGCCTCTAACAAACCCCTGAGAGAGGACGAACTCCCTTTATGGCCGCATTGAACACGGACTGCCCCAGCCAACGCCTCTAGACAGCACAAGAACCACTGGCCAAACTGAATCTCAGCGTGACGACATGAGTAAACCTAACCCAGAAAGAACGCTGCTTGACACATGTATCCGACAATCGCATTTAAAAAGAGCGCCTCTTCTATCCCTACAGGTTAGCGCTTCCAGCGGACGAGTACACTCGGTTTAACTCATTGTTTCTCAGTTGTGACTGCATAGGTCATTTCGCCTAGAACAGGAGCGTCGCATGGCCACTGTCGTCAGCAGTCTCTCATGGATTTTGGACAAAGCTCTGCCTTCAGCCGCTTACGTTCCGACGAAGAGAACACGATAAGCAGTTGGATGGTGGTCGGCAACCGGAGCGGGGCCTTGTTGACTGGCTGCACAGTGTGGTGGTAGCGGTGGTGCAGGAAGAAGAGGAGGCGGCAGAAGCAGCAGCAGCACCAGCGACCACCTCGGTTCGCTTGGCTGGCTTTTACGTGTGACCAACTGACTCTGGCGTGCGGGCGGCCGGGCAAACGGACGGACAGACGGACAGAGGACGGACGAATGGAGGTGGCATCCAGGTTGGTTAACGTAGTACGATACCCTCGAGACACGTTTCTCGTCCCGCTGTCCCGGGCTTTGTTCTGCCAAATAACAAGCACACACAGACACCCTCGTCGTTGTTGTCGTCGTCGTCGCCACTGCCGTAGGTGTAGGTGTAGGCGTTGCCTAGCCGGGTCAGCCAAGGTTGACACAAGCAAAATCGAACCCCCCCCCCCCCCCCGACTCGGTTGCGGCGTCGCCGCCTCCACCATCGCAGCCTCCGGTACAGCGCAACTCTGCTCCCGCCACTCCCCCCCTCCCCATTGGACCACTCTGGCAACCACTGTCTCTCTACGAGTGTAATGACAGCCAGTTAGTTGCCCTACGAGTCTACTGGCGGATCGCCGCCTAGCACACTGTTTCTCAGCACGACAGCCGCTAGGACTATAACTTTCATGCATCCAATCCAAAGCGTCATATTTGCTGCCAGTAAAACATCTAGAATTCTAAAAAACTGCCTTTACATAATAGATAAACTTAATTGTGCTATCTAAACTTTTATATTGTTCACCCGTCTGGAACCCATATTTGTGCAAGCACATAGCCATGATCGAAGGTGTTCAGAGAAGATTTATAAGAAAGCTCTGTATAACTGTAATATCGAACCGAATGCTGTAAACCTTCCGTCGCTGTCGACTTTACTGAAGAACAACGACACGCGGACGCTATCGCAGCTTGCAAGCGCTGATCTTATCTTATTACCGTTTCTTTGATGTGACAATGAACAATCGCAGAACTCAAATAATGTTTTTACCAAAATGTATTGCAAGACTTGAAACAATCAATATAATATGTTCGTTTGGCGTGTAGCCAGAGAATCGCACAACAAGGCGGCGTCGTGAGCGTCATTGTCTACCTAGTCTTCTTCTCCACCCTTTATTCGGTAAATAAAGGCGCTTTCTATTCAATTCTATAACTATCCGCCCAGCATAGTCTTGTCCAATGTAGTTCAAACGTACGACATATTTACACAGAACAACGGCTTATGTGAGCGGTCCTATGCGTGTAATTTGCGATTTTTAAATAGTGACACCAAATGTGGTTTTCAGTTCTTTCAAGTAAGTACAGACATGAAGAGTTGCGCAAGGTACGCGTCGGAGATGACGAAGATGGTCAGACCAAAACGCAAATTGTTAGAGGCAGCTAATGTGTTGAATTGCGGCTCCACTAGCTATTCCACTATGACTGCCAAGTCGAGCCCGGTGGCGTGGTGGTTTAAGTCTGCGCCTCGCAACCGGAGGAGACACATAGGTGCGTGGGTTCGAGCCCCACCGTTGCACATTTGTATTTATGGGGATCCGTCTATAAAGTAATGTGAAAAAACAGTTCCGTGAACGTTAAAACTTGGGTGAGGTCAGCCCGAAAACATTACTATGACTGCCAATCCGTTTCTACTGAAGGCGGTGGGATCGGCCGAGTGATAGTCGCTGTGGGAGTAAAATGAGCTGCCTACAATCGTGTCTCTTAAATATCTTCATTATTACGTTTTACATTTAAATAAAGAAATATAGATTTAGTCAATCTACTTTAAAATTGAGGGTCTTAGTGAAAGCGAATTGCAGGCGTTTGTTTGTTGCTTACTCGGCTACATTACAAAGCTAAGTCTGTATAAAGACGCAAAGTCTGTTATGTGTTAAACGGTTAAACACCTCGACTCAATGATACATAACTATCTTAGTAACTCGAATTTACCTGGTTGCGTTTATAAACAATGATTCGAAACAAAATAAGGGACATTAGATAATGAGAAGCGGCGAGCAAAATCTCTCTCTCTCTCTCTCTCTCTCTCTATATATATATATATATATATATATATATATATATATATCGTTAAAGTAAATCTTTTTTTACAGTGGAACATGGTCTCTGAAAAGTCTTAGTTGGGAGTGAGAGTGATAATACTCAAATCCGTGACACTGGCGTTGTTGCCCGACATAAGAGCACAAAATGTGCAATTACGAGAATCCTATGCAGAAACTAAGCACAACGTCCTGTTCGTGAGAAAATTCTGCTTCCTTAAGAAGAACTTATAACGTCGACCAGAATATGATTACACAACAATTCACAGCACTCGCATATACACTGCGGATTTCAGGAGAATCATTTGGTATCAAATATATGACAATCCGATCCCTGGTTACGGAGTAGTTAAGGTTTTCCGGAGGTCATGTCGAGATTGAGTGCATGCAAAAATGGCCTCTCCATCAGATAAATTACACTTGGTCATCATCAATTTCGACATTCCCTCTGAAAAATCTTAATTACTCCGCGATCACGACTCGCATTGCCATATTTCTGAATGAACGTGCATTTGAATGTATGTTAGTTTTGAGCACCGTAAAGCATGATATGGCCGTCGGGTTATGATTTTGAGGTATTGGGCGTCGACACCAGAAGACTCTTTTAGCAGGTCACATGTGCCATCTTATTCTCCCGTTCAGACATGTGTTCGTTGGAAACTACTGTGTGAGTAAAACCTTTCGTAGGTCTTCAGCACGTAGCGGAGGCAACAGCAGTAAACAGACCCGCCTTTTTCGGAAAAGTGACCTTGATTTGATGCGCGCCCTAAAGTTTGACTTCGGCAGATGAGAGAGATAGAAAGAGGCCAAATCACCTGGATACCGTAAAAAGCGGTGGTCGCAAGCTTCAAGTTAAAGAGACTCACGGAACCTCCATTAAACGTTTATGATATATTCTGATCTGGGGATTGTGGTTTTTTCCGAATACTTTCCTAAAAGTGCCAACCGACGTTTGCAGATTCTTGTTCGCCACAACTTGGTAAGGTAAATGGAGTCCTGTAAAATTAAGGAGACTGATCGTCCATTTCGTAGGTAGTTAAAACGTTTTCACCACCTCGTTAGAGAGTGTAGTAAAGCAGGCCGCATAGAGAATCGCTTGTCTGAGATGTTGATTTTTGACCAAATTTGGCCCCGGGGCCTTCCTGGAGGGCGCTTTCACTATCGCGTCAATTACTTCGGAATCGCTAAAGGGCCTTACGCTTAGTGGTGGTAGATCGACAGGGCTTAACGCTTTAGTGGTGCGCCTGACCCTAACTAATATTACCACAGAAGCACAGCTTAAAACGGTTATGGCACTGATATATATATATCTAAGAAGATGAGCGTCTCATATGGTATAGGCATGCAGCAATTGATGAGAGTTTTGTTGCGCTTTAAGAAGCAGCTTGAATTGTCTTTATTCTTCATGCTCCTCTACAACTATTTTTATAGTCACGGATTTATCTATTATATAAAGGCATAGTCTTATGAAGAAGTTTGTCTAGGATGTGTGGTTGAATAATATATAAGTGAACAAGAAGGGCACTGCTGGCTTCACCATAGTACGTGCTCCTGGTTTGCTTGCTTTAACCGAGCACTACTAGTGATAACACTTCAAGTGCTGGTAGCATGAAATTCCAGGTTGGTCACAGCTGGCACTCGGAGTGTGCTTCGAGAAATAAAGTTTAGACGGACGAAACTAAGGTTGCGATTTAAACGGAGCCGTATATATGTAGATTAATGTGCAGACTGCGATCGAGTTTAATATTTCTAGTGCATCAAAATGGCAGCTTGTCCCAATCGCCAGAGGCTTCTCTTATAGTCCCTTATTTCTAACATTACACGGGTTTAGCATTCGTAACAAATGTCTTCTGTAGATTGCTTCTGAGGCCCGACGATGATTGCTTCTGAGGTCGAGTCTTCACTTGTAATCTAAAGGGCTAGCATGTATTGCAATTGTTTATACACCTATATACTACGTTATGCACCAAATATGGACGTCTGCGACCGCCCCATGTTTCAGTAAGGACCAGCACGTCATACCTTCTCACAAATATGCATGAGGTTAAAGTGCGCACTCGGACATCACCTTGGCTTATGTCATTCCTATAGCATTTGGGGTTTTAGATTAAAATAGACAGTATTATTAATTAACCTGTTCATGTATAATCAAGTCCATACCTATATCTTGCTCCTCGGTCGAAGGGCATCATCTGAAAAAAAACGCAAGTAACTAGTTGAGAAAGTACACGTTCGATTCTAAAGCGGTTGCGCTGGGTATGTTCTCATGATTTGATTGCGACTACACTTTGGTTTCTTCCTTTCCTGTATGTGAAATCGTATGCGTCCCATAGATAGGTAAACATATTAAGATCCCTCTGTCGTACGAGTACGTCGCTGGAGAACTGTGATGTATCTCTTTCTCTCTGCGTAGGCAACTCGTCCGATGGCCGAGTGATGAGTGTTACCAAAGAGCCTGCCACTGGAATGACTCCCACCTGAACACCTGGAGCATTGCCGGCTGACTGTGCTTCGGCAGTACAGCTGGCATGGCTGTCAACATTTCATACCTATTTTGACGTGACGCTTGACTCACACCGAGTTAGTTCACTGATGAGCTCATTTCACTATAAACTTTTGGTGGCAATAAATATGCGGAAGGACAGTCCGATTAACCTAACTAGAACAGCCGGCAAATTGATGTTTTCCTCTGAGTAAACACCTGAGAAAGGAATATGGATTCATGGCTCTACCAGTTTTGGGCTATTATCTAGTGTTCCTCTCTGTTGGTGTTTGGCTTTTTAATAAATAGTTTGAGTTGAAATAGTTACGAGTGGTACGGAGGAGCCCTCAGCTTAGGTCGCTGAACAACAACAACGATCATCAGATCGTTGTTGTTGTCGCTGACTAACCAGTCAGTTAGGAACGACTCTAACGTTCAAGCTGCTATTGATACTCAGATGAAGAGGCCAATGAACGAGGCTTCTCTAATACTACTGCTGCTGCTGCTGCTGAAGTTACGGATGTGAACGGTGAGCCGCCAGTGAGGTGAGAGCGGGTGGGTGAGCGGACGTTGGTTGGACGGGCGGTCGGTGACTGTCCCTCTGACTGTCCCGTTCAGCGGATGGCCGCTCGGATGTCTCTTCTTGCTGCTGCTGCTGCTGCTGCTGCCGCCGCCTCCGGCGGCACCGGCGGCGACGACGACGCGTCCCCCCAGGGGAGTGATCTCTTATAATTAACATATGTGACCTGTCGAGCTGTCGTCTGTCGTTCAAGGAAAGGCGCGAGGGGGACTAGGCGCGAGGGGGGCTGGCCGGCTGCCTGCCTGTCGGCGGGCCGGGGCCGGGGGGAGTTCAAAGAGGGGAGACGACACAAAGCGCAGCAGAAACGCGGCAGTGACACCAGCAGCAGAAACAGGAGCAGCAGCAACGGGAAGAGCAGCGGTGGCGGGAACAACGATGACGGCGTTAGGGCGGCGGTGGCAGCGGGGAGTGGGGCGCTGGTGGGCGCTGGCGCTGGCGGTGGCGGCGGCAGCAGCGGCAGGCGTTCTCGCGGCCGCAGTCGCGCGCACTCGACTCGGCAGACGCGATCTCCTGACTGTTTCGTGTCCTGACTCTTCGTGAATTTCGCTCAACCTGCCACGCGCTCGTATGCTCGTTCGTTCTTTGCTTCGTGTACCGCCATTGGCTTCTATCTCTCGCTGCAGCTTGCGGTGCAGCTACCATTGGCACTACTTACTACGGCTGCTGTTACCGCTCAGTTTGCGTCTGCTGCTGCTGTTGTTGTTGCTGCTGCTCTTCGCAGTACTGTACCAGCTGAAACAACCATGGAGCGTCATTCTTGTTGTTGTTGTCGTCGTCGTCTCTATGGCTGCTAGCTCAAGCTCAAGCCTCAAGTCTGAGAGACAGACAGCCTGAAGCCTTACGGAAAGATAGAGGCAGAGACCGAGAGAGAGAGAGAGAGAGAGAGGGACGACGAGAAAAGAACGTATACGAGGATAGGATAGATTCAGATAGATAAATAAAGGGAGGAAGAGAGTGCAAAGCTTGCAGGACTAAAGTCCACTCTGGCAGCAGCCCATTTGCGGCAGTATCATTTTTCCTTGAGCCTAGCCGCGAATCGGGCCGCGACGTTGTCTCCGTTTGGTTTCCTTACGGCCATACATCGACACTTGCACGGCAAACGGAGCCAAACCCTGTTTTATTATGGATAGACACTAACTGCCACTAAATGGGCAGAGCTCGCGCTAAGAGGCTGGCTTGCTGGACAGATCTCGGTCGAAGCGAAACAGCAGCTCAAGGGGGTGTTGAGAGAAGGGGCAAGGCGGCACTGGGGGCAACGTCGACGACGACGGCAGTACATGATTGGTCGATGGTTCGGTTGGTTGGACATTTCACCGGTGCTGCGGTGTCTGTCTCCACCACCACCACTGTCACCACTACCAGTATTGGCGGCGAGGCAGTAGCAGCAGAAGCACTGTCTGTGCGTGTAGAATGTGTGCCTCTCAGGCCGACTCTGACTGCCGCCCGTGAGTGTGTGTGAGTGAGTGGGTGGGTGGGTGGGTGTCTGGGTGTTTGGGCGGTCGGTGAGTGCGTGGCTCAGTGTCTTTTTGGTGTCCAACAACGAACGAGCAAGAAGGACAAAGCGAAGCAGACAGACCGGCCGATCGGTCGGCGGACAGATAGCTCAAAGGGCATAAGGGACAACGCGGGGCAAGTTTAAAAAGAGGACGAACAGCTGACGAAGAGGGAGAGTGGGTGGTGAAGCGTGGAGAGGTGTCATTAATATTTGTTTAAAGTAAGAAAAACGCGAAAGAGAATTTCCGAACCCGCTGGGCGGCGGCGGCCGCGGCGGCGAAGGGTCGACGACGGCTCTGTGGGCAGTGACGGCGCCTGCCTGCTATTCGCCACCACTAATGACCTCATCAGCGGACGTGAAAGTGAGAAAGGTTCGGCGGGAAGGAAAGTCGATTGTGACGAGGCCCTGCCTCTCGGTGTTCTCGTTCTGGCGCGCCGCACAACAAAGCCACTACGCATCGTGGAACGGCTTAACATCGAATCAATAGGCTCACTCACCACAGAGAGTAATAAGGAGACTCCGAGACCCGAGTAGCCCAAGCAAGCAAGAAGCCTTCTCCTATCCACACATAGTTTCTAGGCGGTAAACTACTCACATCATTCTAACTACGGGCAGCGGATATTTGGATAGTGCTTAGTAACGACTGTTTATTGTATCTAGCAGTGTTTACGACTTTTCATTTAATTTCGGCCATCTATGTGCCCAGCATGACTAGCCTGGGACAATTTACATTCATACTCTGCCACCCGGTATTGGACCCCTGCTCGCTGGGCCTATGTAGGACTGCTATCCAAATGCACTATTTCGGATTCATTCCAAACCGGTATAACATTCGCAAAAGTTAAATTCGTGCTTATAAGACTATTAATGCTGCTCAGAAGATCACTGGATTTTTTAGTGGTGTAGTGTTCCTGAAATGCCCGCTACGCTTCTGGAATTTTCCTAAATACTTGGAGCGTGGTCGGCGAGGACAGCATTTTAAAGACTTCGTGCTACAATTGGTTTGCCAAGTAATAGACACGGGTGTCTACTGTGATCAGCTTGACCGATTTTTTCGGCGCCATTTAAATGAAGAAACACAGTATTGTTAATAAAAAGGATGTTCTTTTCCACCTATCCAGGGTACTACTAACTATTTAAAATGAAAAAAATTGACTACACCAAAAGTAGTAAAAACGCACTTGGACACATTGCCGGCGGAAACCAGAATTCTTTGCCACATGAATTGATAGCCTAGTGCAGAGATGGGAAAGGGCTGTGGCTAACAATATGGAGTACTTCTGACTGAATACATTTGGTTAGCTTGTGAGTTAGATTGATTTCAACGTTGACTGTCCTACCCAATGCGCATTACAATAATATGTTCCTTTATTGTCAATTTAGTCAAGCATCTGACTACATTCGAAACCTATTGATGAAGAAAAACTTGAGTTATGCTGTGCTTCCGTGACATTAATATTGAAGTGGCATACGTAGGCAGTGAACAAAGGATGCATTGCGACCAATAATAATTAGTGAATCCTTCTATTAATGTCTGCAAAAGTCCGAAAACTCGAGCGAATTGCTACCCATATTCGCGGAAAAAGGCAAGTCAACTCAACCCAAAGACAATCGCTGAATCTCACTGAAAAGCGTCTTCCCTGAAATTTTGATAAGACTTATTGCAGCGAAATTTTATGAGGATAATTCGATTGAAATTGAAGACGCCGCATACAGTATCATTCGAAAGCCTTCGTCTTGGAATAGAAAAATACAGTTGAGCAACAAGAGGTTGGAGACCTGGATCTTTTTAGTGGCTCTCATCTCTGTTTCAGTCCTGCATGTGACAATCTCCACGTCTATACAAGATACAGAAGTGTGTACGAAGTTTCATGCGCCTGCCTGTCTGGCTCTTATGAAGAGATCACTGCATTGCCTGTCTCGCATGGTATGGCGGGAGCAGTTTGTAATAGAATAAATATGAACGGTATATGCATACTTATAATAATTAAGCGAAATGTGATGATAGTAGATACATATGGTGTTCAAAACGTATCGCGACTTTTGTGTTTTTTCAAAAATTATTCATTTATTCATGAATATCTATTTTGTCCCCTTCAAAGTAATCCCCATGAGATATTATACACTTGTGCCAATGGTTTTTCCAATCTTCGAAGCACTTCAAAAAACCATTTTTTTTTATCTTGTTCAGCTCCTCCTTCGATGCCGTCTTTATCTCGTCAAGCGTGGCGTAACGTCGTCCTTTCATGGGCCTCTTCAGTTTAGGGAACAAGAAAAAGTCACAGGGGGCCAGATCTGGGGAATACGGTGGCTGCGGCATCATTAGTGTGTTGTTTTTGGCCAAAAACTCGCGCACAAGCAACGATGTGTGAGCAGGGGCGTTATCGTGGTGCAAAAGCCAATTTTTGTTCTTCCACAAATCCGGGCGTTTCTGGCGGATTGCTTCGCGCAAATTGCGCATAACTTGCAGGTAATATTCCTTATTGACCGTTCTACCCTGTGGCAAGAACTCATGATGCACCACGCCCCTGCAATCGAAGAAAACTGTCAGCAAAACTTTCACATTCGACCGAACTTGGCGCGCTTTTTTCGGTCTTGGTTCGTGCGGCAGCTTCCATTGAGATGATTGAGCTTTGGTTTCCACGTCATAACCATAAACCCACGATTCGTCACCAGTTATGACCCTCTGGAGCAAATTTGGGTCGTCGCGGACAGAGTCCAACATCTCACTAGCAATGTTCATGCGATGCTGTTTTTGATCGCAATTGAGCAATTTTGGTACGAATTTCGCGGCGACCCGTCTCATGCCCAAATCATTGATAAAAATCGAATGGCACGAGCCAATCGATATGTTTAGGTCCTCAGCAACTTCTCTAACGGTGATTCGACGATTGGCCAATACCATTTTCTCCACTTCATTAATTTTTTCGTCTGTTGTTGAAGTGCTCGGGCGTCCGACACGCTCTTCGTCGTTCACATCTTCTCGGCCTTCTGAGAACATTTTGTACCACCGATAAAAGTTGCTTCGGTCCAAGGTAGCTTCTCCGTATGCCACAGTCAACATTCGGAATGCATCCGCGCACTTAATTTCGTTTTTCACACAAAATTTGATACAGGTTCTTTGATCCATTTTTTTGAATAGGTAAAAATCGAAGACGACCCAAAACACGTGCAAGCAAAGCAGCTGTCAACAATTAAGTGAACATTCAAAATGGCCGAGCTTGTCGGCATAAGTGAGAGACATGAGTACCAACATAACGCCACAAAAAATCGAAATTCGAATATACGTAACCCGCGAAAATTCAAAAGTCGCGATACGTTTTGAACACACCGTGTATAAGTATATATATTTTCAGAGGCTGGCGCCTGGAGCACTTTCTTTCTAGCCGCCCCACTCCTCCTGCCATAGCTTGATGTTACGCTACCTTAGGGCCGGCGGAGGGGCTTCCCCGCCTAGTAATCGTTTTAGCGAGTAGAAGGAATGTATTCACCATCCGGTATGCCGTGATCGTCTGTGTCGGCCTGTTGAGCCCGGCACAGACGATTCGCGCTTGATGCACTTGCTGAAGTGTTAAAAAAATACGGACCTTCTCGTACTGTGTAAAACTAAAGCGTCCAAATGAATTAACAGTTAACCAGTTTTCTAATCTAGCTAGAAGGAATGCTATAATAATATGATTTTTTCTAATAATAAATAATGGTCAATATTAGCCACTAGCAAATATAACTGACTAATTAGCACCGACGGTTGCTCGTTGTCCAAACTAAAACGACGCCGCACCCATATATCGTATAAAAGAAGGTAAGAAAATAACTAACGCACTCTATGTTTTATTCATTTGTACACATTCAAGTGCATTTAGATCTATATAACTTGCCACCAGTCTGCCAATGCCGACAATCGTTACCATGATTTCGCCGGTGCGTAGAGGCATGTGTTACCATGCAGATGGTACCAAAGGTCGAACCCAGAGACGTATGTTATATGCGACTGGAGGAGACACATATGTGCACGAGTTCAATCTCCGCCGTTGCACATTTTTGTTGTAGGGTCTACAAAAAGCCTAGATAGCACCAAAGAAAACCGTCGTCCTATCATAGAAGAGTAGCGGTGTCCGAGGAAGTGGGGGAAGGTGAAGGCGATGGCGAGTGGAAGTCTCTAATGGGGAGAGGCGACGAGACGAAGGTCGCTGGAGGGGAGTGTGCGGGAATTGGCTGGTTCGGCCATTGTGACTGGCCGACCGCATAGCGTACGCCGTGGATGTTCGCATTCCTCGCTAATCATAGGCCATCGCCTTCATCATTCGATTAGCCAAGAACGGTATCGCCTCCGCCTGTTCTTTAGCGCATCTTTTTTTCTTCTTTCTCTTCGCCATGGATCGCTCGTGGTGAGTTTAGTCACCTTCAGTCGAGCATGAGCGCTGCACGAGCAAAACCGTCAGTCTGTCAAGTATGCGATACTGCCCGGCAAGTATTTTTTTTGTGCATTGGCTAAGGCCATCCAGGTCAGACGTGCGAAATTTACTGTGTCCCTCGCACACTCAGGACCTCGGCCAGATCTGACAGTGTGCGAACTCCATCTGCTCTATAAAATTGCAGCGTTTGTCTTGCTAATTATTTTGTTTTTATTTTTTTCAGGCTTGGAAACTGAATATCTAAGAGGCAAAAATCGGCATGCTCAACACCTGTTTTTTTTGCTTTTCATCGAGGTCAAAAATGTCATTGAGGTCACTTTTTCCTGCCACTCCAACAACAACTGCTGAAGCGGTTCTGTAATAGGTGAATTTAGCCTGACTCTGATTGTTTCCACTGCCTGACCGCACCCGCTAGCAGGTACACAAAGCGGTTTCTTGCCGCCTGCGGTAAGCAAATAACCAAAATGTATATATAGACCTCACAATATATATATAACCGCTTCATATATATTGTGAAGCATCTTTCTACCTGCGCAAAATTTGCCGCTTAAAAATGAATCTTCACCCTGCCAAGGCTGTAGCTCAGTATTGGCACAATCTTAAGCTTAAAAAGCCGCACGGCCGCGCCAAAAGAGACAGTCGTCGAGAGTCTCTCACCTCTGTGTGTATAGAGGTAATAGCCGCCCGACACCTGTCGCCGATGTGGTGGGAAAAGGCCGTTTCAGACCCGAAGTGTAGTTTCAGACCCGAAGTGTAGTCTCAGACCCGAAGTGTAGTCTCAGACCCGAAGTGTAGTCTCAGACCCGAATACGGGAAGGAGTTGACAAACATAGTTTCATACAGTTGGTTTTACTCAAACACACGGAACTTGGGTGTCTCGTGAAGTCAACGAGAAGAACAACAAAAAACGCCTTCAAACTGCGGTTCCACATCTCGCCCGCCACCGGGGGAAAGGGCGTAAACAGCAACGGAAAAAAACATTGTTCTACCTATTAGCAGATGGTCCACTTTTTATAGAAGACCTAAGACGCCGTTATAGCCTCCCTCGCACCACAGCCTTCAACGACTGCATTAGAAGATGGGAGGCAAAATTTTCCGAACTCGGCCCGGAATTCTTCAATACCGGAGCGATGAGAAATGCGGAGTGGAAGGGGCCAGAGCGTAGAAACAGGCATGTGATAACACGGTTTGCAGTGCGCGTATCACATTATATATCAACGGGCTGAATTCCATGAACCATGCGAGACTTGTGTGTGCCGCCGCTGCGGTGAACTCTGCCGAAGAAACCATGCCGCAAAATGCAGTCGTTAAATGAATTAGCCCGTCAGTGGAGTCTTGTAGCTCATATATTTTATTATATTTTATAACCAGGAATATATATATATATATATATATATATATATGCAGGTTAGCCGGTGATACTTGTTGTTAAAGTGATGTATTTAAGGTTTTAATCGCTACTCAACCTGAGTGAATAAATATAAAAAGTAGAAAATACATTATTGTTGTTGCATTTAGTGAAAACTCTTTAATAAAAACGGCACGAAAGTATACAACCTAATAACTGGATAACGTCAATCTAAAAATGATTGAATTATTTTCGAATTTATTTTTAGATTATTCCGCGTTTCACTGATAACATATACGATATCCATGACTTTATCATTCCGTGAGGCTAATGTCTTTGTGCCGGTTCCCCTTTCAGATATGTGCCCTTTCAGTACGACGGTGAGGGCAACACGAATAAAAAAAAGTCAGAACTTCCAGCATTCATCCAAATCAATAAATGAGTGCTTTAAATGTATGCTATGCATATACATAACTTACTCTTCTGAAGCGCAATATCCGAATCAGTTTTCCTCTACGTTTTGTCACATTAGATATGTACTTACTAAATGTACTGAAACCTGGTGAATCAACAAAGCTTTAAACGATTTATGTATACAATCATTTTAATTTCCTAATATATGTATATATATACCTTAACTGATGCAAGCTTACTTACAAATGGTTTCTGTGGCACGGATAATCTATGCGTAATAAGCGTGGTTAATATACAGGTAGTTCAATAAGTTTTTAGAATGAGCTTTTTAGAATTTGAATTTTGGCGCGCTTCCACCGCTATTAGGAACTGCAACTTTTCGACTGCTAGCACTCAAAATATTATGGTGATTGGCCGTTGCGATTTCGTTTGATAGCTTTTCCCGTGCAACGTATCGGCGTGATTTTTAAAAATGAAGAAAAAAGAGTTTCGAGTGGTTATCAAGCATTTTTATTTCAAAGGTTGGAATGCGACCCAAGTAAACATTGGGTTGGACGAGACGTACGGTGACTCTGCGCCATGTTTTGCCACTATTTCCAACTGGATTAATGTGTTAAAAAGAGGTCGAAGGAGCACCGAGAATGAACTACGTCCAGGAGGCCAAAAAACGGCAACTGATGAGGAAAACATAGAGAAAGTGCGAAACATCGTTGGCACAGATAAGCGAATGAACATTAAGGAGATAGCGGAGGCATTAGGAATTAGTTTAGGTAATGTGCATTTTATCCTATACGAAAACTTGAAGATAAAAGAGCTCAGAGAAAAATGGCTGCCGCATTTGCTCAACCAAGGCCAAAAAACGCGCATGTTTTCGCTTCACAGCGAAATTTGGCCAAGATGTCGAACAATCCGTCGGATTTTTGGCGCAGATTCATGACCGTCGATGAAAGCTGGGTCCATCACTACACTCCCGAGACCCAAGAAGCATCTTGCCAATGGTGTGCACCTGATGAAGGACCTCCGAAGAGGGTGCGGACAACGGCATTGACCGGAAAGGTGATGGCTACAGTTTTTTAGGACCAACGTAGAATAATGCTGGTCGACTACCTTAAGAGCGGTAAAACGATCACAGAAGAATATTATGCAAGACTGTTGGACTGCCTTTAGCAAGAACTCATCGTGAAACGGCCCGCTTTGCAGAAGAAGGTTGTCCTGTTTCACCAGGACAATGCTCCTGCACACAAGTCCCGGCACACAAGTCTCCCTGAACCTGGCGCGGATCATGCCTAGGGTCGGTGGGGTGGCTGAGGTGAAAAGAAGGCTCCTGGCCTCGGTGGCCGAATCAACGGCGCTATACGCAGCCCCAGTCTGGGGGGACATGGCAATGCGGACGGCGAAAAATAGGGGGGCACTAAGGTCGACCCAACGAACGCTGGCAATCAGGGTAAGCCGGGCGTATCGAACAGTCTCGACCGAAGCTCTCCTGGTCCTAGCCAAAATGCTGCCATGGGACCTCCTAGTGGCTGAACGAAGTAAAATGTATCTAGACGAAGGTCTGGATCTCACCAGGGCCAGGAGTGCCACCATATCGGCCTGGCATGAGGAATGGGCGCAGGTAAGACCCGGTGTGACCACAGGGAGCTGGACCAAGAGTCTGATACCGGACCTCAGGGTATGGTATGACCGCCGACACGGGGAGCTTTCCTACTGGACGACTCAGGTTCTGACCGGACACGGCCAGTTCCAGAGCTACCTGTCAAGGATCAAGAAGGCCATCAGCGATATCTGCGTACTGTGCGACTCTGGAGAAACGGACAACGTAGAGCATACTGTTCTGCGGTGTGATGCTCTCAGGGAAGCACGGGACGCAGCACCAACCGCTGTGAGGGGCCGACCCATCAAGGAGGTGGTCTCCCATATGATGACTTCGGCGGAGGCATGGAGGGAGGCGACGAACTTGTTCGACGCTGTTTTGACACTCAAGACAGCCAAGGAAACGGCCAGGCGGGAGAGGTTTGAGCGGGTCTCTCGGGAGAGTGGTCGAGACGAGGAGCCGAGGGAGGGGGGAGGGGGTGGGGAGCAGCCAGGCCCTCATGGTCTCGACGCACCCTCACAGGACGGATTACAAAATGGCATCCCCCTATCCAACCGCAGGTAGACATGCGGGATGATAGTAAGGGATAGAGCTGATTGAAGGAGAACGGCAGGGACGCCTCTCCCACGGTTTCGATGTAATGCCAAAGTAATACCGAGCCTGGGGGGGTGGGGAGGAATCCGGGTTTAGTGGGTTTGCGAGTCTCACACTAGTCACGCAGGCTGCTAGTGGCGCATGTGCATCATGCATTACCGAAACCTCCCAGAACAAAAAAAAAAAAAAAAAAAAAAAAAAAGTCCCGGCAAGCATCGGCAAAACTGGCCCAACTGAGGTTCGAACTTATTGAACAACCTTCCTATTCTCCAGACCTGGCCCCCTCTGATTATTTCCTCTTCGAACATTTGAAGAATAGTCTCGGTGGAAAGCGTTTTTCCAGCAATGAAGAGGTTAAGGCTGCTGTCAATGCCTATTTTCAGTCTAAAAATGCGGAATTCTACTTAAGAGGTATAAAAGCTCTGAAATCTTGGTGGGAAAAGTGTATTGAGCATCTCGGGGAGTGTATCGAATAAGATAAATTTAAAAACATGATTTGAAAAATTCTTGGTTTTCATTCTAAGAACTTATTGAACTACCTGTATTTGTAATCTACAGAAATGATACTCTTGCCAGATCGACTTCGTCTAATGTGAATAATTACAATATATTAGGTAGAATAGGAACAATTACCGTATACATTTTGTTTAGTTAATTAAAAAACCGATAAAAGCCGTCGTTTAGTTTTACTCCGCATTCTGTTCGTCGAAGCCTCTAGCGTATTATTCTTATTGACTCATCAGCAACATAACGTGTAAATTCCTCTTATGGTTTAATAATATTATATTATAATCACGATGCGTAACAGTTTTAGTCAAGGCGATTGCAGAGGTCGGCCAAGAATTTCAGCAGGCGTAACAACTGTAATGGCATGGCAACTGTTGCTTCTTCTAAACACTTTCTGTTGAAATCCATACGCTACTATTTAGCTTTGTTGAATAACTTGGGTTAGACAGTAGTCGGGACTGCGCATTCATGAATGATCGACACGGTAGCTTCTGAACGTTGAAAATGAATGATGTTCTGCCTCTCGCGTAACCATAATAATGCACATTCTTCTTCACATACAAACAACAGAAGCACAACGTAACCCATTGATTAATGAACTTTAGCTGAACGCTCGCCTTCTTTGACTCGATGGCGGTCGTCGTCTCAATGGGCTCAACGGCTGTTGCTCTTCATCGGAGTAATTTGCTTCGTTGAACACCCCTAATTAACCTAAGATTAAGCCGAATCATCGCTACACGTGCTGGTCACTGTTATGCGCAGGTTAACTTCGACTCGGCATTTGATAGGTAGTCAGGCTTCAGTATATGCCACAGGCGCATAAACGCTCAGGTGTAGCGAAGCCAGAGACTGGTTCTATTGGTGGGCGGCCTCGAACATCACTAACCATTCTTTCACCTTCTTTCACTCTTTCTACGAAAATGCCTATATATGTTCATCGATATAGGCCGCTAAACCATCATCTTGAGTATGCCAACAATTCAAGCAAAACTACTAGTCATCAAAGTGACAAACCATACGCACGTAAGGCAAGTAAGAAATCCAACCTCCCCTTTGATTTATGCTTTTTCTAATATATTAATAATTATGAGCATGCGCCAACGTGTTGTCAAAACATCTTTGTTTCTCTTTTTAATTTGAAATATAAAAGCCACGTTGAGAGTAGCCCGCCCGGATTCAAACCAATAACCTCCCGATGAAAAGCAACGGCCCTGCCTTTAAGCATCTTGCCACAGTATTATCTAGTTCTACATACAATATTTCAGAAGGCAAACTGCCTGTCTATACCAGAGTTTTTATTTTGTGTTGGAAACGTTTATTATTATTATTATTGAGTGAAATAGAATCGTTTCCAGAATTCGTATTCCTACTACCAACAACTATGGTGAATAAATATGATATGGTGATATTTCGTATATTTCTTGTCTTGTACAATAGTTCTGAACGCCTGAAAAGACAACGTCGAAAACGTACGAAAGAATACAAATGACGTACGGAAGTGAGTGTACTTTTGTTGTTGACTTTTGGCGTGGAAAAGGGAATGCATGCACATACGTCGTCGGCCGCAAACAGCGGCTATTGTGGGACTTATAGACCTACTAAATTCTTCTCCACCCCCCTCAGACGCGGAATTGTATGAAATTGTCTCCAAAAAGCATTCGAATGGCATTTGCGTTTTCTGAATGGGCGTGAGTTCCTAGAAGACGAGTAGCGGTAGATCCAGAGACTAGCCGAAACTCTAAAAATGTTAATAGCGTGCGCGAGTTCGTTCTTGCTAACTGACGATCGAGCATTAAACTTCGCAGGTAAGCTCTGTATTGCCGTATGTCAGTTCACAATACCCTGTATAACGATCGACACTTGAGATAGATGTGTGGAAAATTTGTTCCGCTCTCTTTGATACCTTATCAAATCAAAAACAATTAACTAGGTTAAAAAGCAACTGCGCGTGCAAGCGTTCAAGAACTTTGCTGAGACGGTCGATATGAACCGAAGTTTTTTAAACAAACTTTTGAATATGGCGAACTTTTGAGTATGGCCGTTGCACAAAAGTGCGGGCCTTAAATTCAAAATAATGGCCATGCACATAACTTTTCACGATTCTCTTCGTCACGACAATGCGCCGGCCTACACAACCGTTCTTATTCGTCAGCTTTTTACTAACAGAGAGGTCAGCGCCATCAAACAGCTTCTTAGGTTAAGACATCGACTAATAAAAAGTATAGTTAGCTTGACCAAATACATTCCGGTATATATGAATACGACACTACTTCAAGTGGGCACACTCAGTAAACTTATTAGACCACCGTTTTCAGCTCGGCTCTGCTCCCATTGCGGAGAAGTAACTGTGGGTAGACCTTGAATTGTGCCTCAATCGAATTATCGCATTCTGGGCTAGGATTTAATTATTAAAGAATTATTGGAAGTGTGTTTTTTTAAGACTAGTAGTTACTAAGCAGGTCGTTCTACAGTCTAATAGAATTTCATTTTTTTTCTAATATTTGCAACAACAATCTGCGCAGTGCTAAAATCGTACCGTGTTATAATATTATAAACTGTACTATGACATATGTATTTGACGTTAAATTGTCCTCTGAGACTTTTGCATTGCGTATTGTATACATGAAATTCATATTTTTGAATAACCATGTACATAGGGATCTACCTTTTTAAAGCCATAAAGGAACTCTTTAATGGAGTCACGTTTTATGAAAGGAACACTTTTTAAAAGTTTACGTTTGTGCTGACGTCATAAGAAAACAAAATATTATAGCATAAGGAAATAGATTTCGATAATATTGTATGCACCCGTATGAATAATTGAGCTTGCTGAGCAAAACCAGGACTCTGTGGTTCGAGGTAATATCATATTGTTCCGGCAGTCGAGTAAAATCCGGGTTTACAGGGTTTGCGAGTCCCATGCGAGTCGCTGTCTTCCACCGGTGACGCATATGTATCATGCATTCCCAAATCTCCCATATACAAAAAAGACACGACTTAAGCCTAAACACGGATTTGGAACCTAAACGTTCTACTGTATTTTGTACAATCTGATACTATAAACTAGCTGTGTGTTATAAGGCGTCAATTCATCAGAGTAGGTGTGTCCAGTGGCGAATGGGCGCTTTATTCATGCGGAAGCGGGGGACAATTTCAAATCCAGCGTCAGTCGCCTAGGTTGGGATCACGCTGTTGCCAAATGTGTATGCGACCGGCGGTTGAATTCATCAAGCGCATGAAGGCGAGCTAGTCTTATCTCGGAGAAACCAGACGAATGACATTTTGTGGGCTGACGCTGCTCTATCGAACTGAGTTGTCGCAGCAGTTGCCCATGAAATGTTGCGCGGAGTACGATTTGTGGATGGAGAAACAGAGGAGATCATCAGCGGAGGGGTCGACATAACACCTAGATATAGCACCTAAACGACAGCAACGACAGCATCCGCAAATAGGACGATTTGGGAAACTTGAAAATATTTGGCAAATGTTGCAAGTTTTGCTGCGCTTTTCTTCTGCATTTGCTTTTTCCGCTGTTTCAATATGCGTTTGTTTCGTAGTTGTTATCCTTCCTCTAATCGGTGATTTATTCCGCTCCAATATTCCGGCGATGTCACCGCTTGTACGCGGCTTGCAGCGTCAAACATCATCCATATCGACTTTACGGGACTATAATTTAATTAATTTCACTATTCACAGAAATTATAATTGCACCGGTATAAGGCACTTGCGGTACCCCCTAAAGGACTTATAGCTTATAGGCATCGAACTGCTCTACTCAGTACGACTCTTCTATTTGGCCACGCAATCTATTACGGTCAACTAAGGCACTTGCATGGCAATGTCGTTTCCATCACGAAAGAGTCTAAATAGAATAGGCACGTTATGGACCACCGATGAACAGGATGAGCAAGTGATATTTGTAGGACCTATAATTAGGCAACCTACATTGAACTAGTGGAAATTAACTTACCAACACACATGTAAAGATTTCAATCGTTCGCCCGACATTAAGGAAGCGAAAAGACGCTTTAGAATGAGTATCTATTCATCATACATTAGTGGTGTAAATTAGTGATGAATTGTCACGGATTAGTGGCTTGGATGAGGGTCAAAACGTCTTTCACACATGTTTCAAGCGTTCTGCATTCCGATGTGTGCAAGCAATCCCGATTACAATCTCCACAGAGTGTACGTACACTTTGTGGAGATTGTAATTGGGATTTCATTATTTTGCCGAAAATTGCCGTGAATCGGCGAAATCACGGCAATTTTCGGTTAAGCACGAATATTGATGATAGCAGGATAACTCTACAGATAATCTTCCTGTTTCTCTGTCGAGTTTTAGTCCATCTTAGCACTACGCCACAAAGTGTGTATTTAGTGCATATTTTGTTTAGCTCTATACAAACAATATGCATGTCATACGGTTGACTGGTACAACGTATTCACCTGCACGTCCTGGCTTTTGTTTAGTACAATATATGTTTTGGTAAGCAGTTGCATGGGCTTTGTAGGATTCGACGGGGTAGTAGATCACTCAGTACTCAAAGGGAAGTTAAGCTTTATACCTAGCCTGTACATACGATTCATGAGCGGCAAATATCACTCGTCCTGAATTGACAAGACTGCTAAGGAGTTGTCGATTTGAAGTTAAAAATATCTTCTGTGCAATTAAAAACGGCACAATGTAACTACCTGGCTATGATTGGTATATTTGCCCAACGTGTCATTCTATGTTAAAGTAATCAGCGATTAACCATACTACAAGCATTGTTTGATCAACGCGTGAAAAATTAAATTATTTTTATGAGTTAACTATAATGGCCTAATCCGGCCTCAAGATCACATGCGTCCGCTTGAGGACGGCTGGGACAAGAACCTATGTCAAGACAGTTGGTATATTTAAGAAAAGATGATACATGCCAGATGTTTTTCGGAAGCACCGCAAACTGTTTAACACCAAGAATTGCATAGTTGCCAATAGTTGACATTCTGTTGCCTTTCTTTTGTATCGGCCTGATCATGTTTAACCTAAAGATCTAAATATCATCACTAAAGAGAAGCAGGTTTTGTGTAAGTCCTTATATTTTTATTTGTTTCTATTCATATTAATATAATGAACTTATACTGATATGAATAGAAGCAATATTGCTATTATTTCTAAAACATAGGTAAACGATTTAGGTAACACGGTGCTAAGAAAAAAGAGAAACAAAGCATATGTATTGGATGTTCCAGTGCTGCGTACGCGGGCTTTCTGCCTTACGAACTACACGACTATAATGTTGTAATACACATTAGATACTGTTAATAAAACGTACTTAAAAAAGAATAGAAGCAAATAAAAATGCGACACTTCGATATAAAAAAACTTCCGATATTTTTTTTTGTGGAGGAGGGTTAAAATGCAGTTACGCACTACTGCTACGAGAAGGAGTTTCCATCTCGAGCTGTGTGGGACTCGACCCCAGAGGATGAATGTTACGCCGCTGAGACCCATACCCACTAAACGCACCTCCCCCCTTAAACTTCACTCTCTTATGGCCCAGATCTCCATAGAACAGTGCTATGGGCCATCAGGAGAAGCGGCGAGTGCTCTATCGGATCAATTGGCCGGGGTCACTCACGGGTTCCCCCACCTGTCAAGCGCACTTTGTCCCAGCCCTTGCAAACCCGTTTGATTCAAAGTTACGCTTTCTTCAGCCGTGCTGGCCTCAAAAAGATTATGTCTCTCCATGTATCTTCTGTGCTTTGTTTTTAGCACTTCCTGTGCAACTTCCGCTCCCAATCCCCACGTTTGGTCGAACACAGGATGTATTCCACGAAATCTTTTATACCATTTCGCGGGGGGTCATGTACTTCGGTGTAGGTAAGTCCCGCTCTAGACCATCTTTTACGAATCTGTCTAATTGTTATAGTTCTGGCCTCTTCCCATGCCTGGCACCTGAGGAGTGTGTGTTGTGGGGTGTCTTTCACGGCTTCGTTGCAAAAAAGGCATGTTTCTGATGGGGCCTTCCTTATTCGGTAAAGGTATGACTGGAAGTTGCCATGTCCCGTGAGAACCTGCGTTAGGTAGAACGTTAAGTCCCCTCCCGGTCTTGCTACCCACGCCCGTATGTTTGGGAGCAGTTTGCTTAGACTCTTTCCGGGGGCACCAAAGGGAATTGCGTCCCACTCTGCTTGCCAGTCCTCTATAGTGGCGTTTCTCTCTCTTTCTTTGTCGCTCTCTGTGGGTGTGCCAATATCCCACAGGCGCTGTTTTTCGGACGCCTTAAGGTCCCAGGGGATTTCTCCGGCAAGCAGCAGAGCTGCGTTTATGCTGACCGTTCTGTAGCCTTGAACTACCCTAAGGGCTGCAATCCGCTATGTTTTGCGCAGGATCAACTTAGCTTTTTTTTGACTTAAGAGTCGCCCTGGCCCAAACGGCAGCCCCGAAGGGCGCGATTGACTCCGCTACCGTCATCAGTAGTTTCCTTCTACGAGCCCGCGGTCCATGTATATTCGGAAGTATCCTGATGCTTTTTCCGTAGCCTTCTTGATCTGACATAAGCCGGTCATGGACGTGTCCAACGTGATCCCAAGGTAGCGGGCTTTATTCACGAATCTGATTGGTTGTCCCGCGACCTGTATGTTTAACGGTCGAACTCTCTTTTTGCCCGTTAAGAGAATGATTTCACTTTTTTCTAGGACGAGAGCCAGCCCCGCGGCCTTCATCCACTCCGCCGTCGAGTGCAATGCTTTGTTTGTGTTTAGCTCGAGCTCATCCTCCGTTTTAAGCTGTGCTACGACCGCTAAGTCGTCAGCGTAAGCAATCATTTCTATTCCCGGGGGTAGGCCGGTTTGCCGCAGAACGTCGTCATATGCGAGGTGTTACAACAGTGGGCCCAGGATTGAGCCCTGTAGTACCCCGGCTGTCATCGGGAAGACTACTTTGCCGTTTGAAACAGACCTCTCCTTAAGGTATCCAGAAATTACCTTAACTAGGTACGGCGGAACTTTTTTGCGA
Source organism: Dermanyssus gallinae (assembly GCA_003439945.1). NCBI lineage: Eukaryota > Metazoa > Arthropoda > Arachnida > Mesostigmata > Dermanyssidae > Dermanyssus > Dermanyssus gallinae. Next base: position 31,953 of record QVRM01005289.1, read on the forward strand.
ACAAGCGTGTCCAATATGGTCTTCCATGGTAGGCTGTTGAAGGCATTCCTCACATCCAGAAGGGTTACCATGATTAGCTGTCTTGTACGAATGGTGGTTTCACGCACCTGTTCAGCTCTACTGAGGACTCTGTGGATTGCTGTTAGGGCCGATCTGTGTTTACGGAAGCCAAATTGTGCCGGTGACAAGAGTCCGCACTCCTCCGCAAACAGCCTGAGTGTTTCTTCAATAATGGCTTCATAGCCCTTGGCTAGGGTGTTTAGTAAACAGATTGGCCGGTATCCTCCATTCGCTTTGAGGATTGATGACCACTTCTGCTTGTTTCCATGTTGGTGGAAACTCTCCTGTTCTCATTGCGGAGGTAAGAGATTCCGCAACTGCAGCTGGGTGCTTTTTAAACAGGATTTTGACTGCAGCGGGAGGGACGCCGTCAGGGCCGGGGGCTTTTCCCGTCTTGAGCTTGTCCGCCGCTAGGCAAACAACGAGAGGCTGGATTGCCGGGAATTCGTCTTCTGTTACCTGGGGTGTATTTTCGTAAGCAGCTCTCTCGAATATGTCGTGAGTCGGGAAAAGCTTAGTAAGAATATCTACTGTTTCCTGTTCGTCGAGGGCTTCCGTGACAGCGGTTTTCTTCTTGCCGCATACAATTTTGTATGGTTTTCCCCATGGGTCTTCTTGGACCTGCTCTTGGAGCTCTTGCAAGCACTTGGCTTTGCTGTCAGCAATGGCGCTCTTGAGAATTACTCTGCTTCTCCTGTATCTAGTCAGTGCCTGCATACGCTCTTCGTTGTCTCGGTGAGTCTGCTTTAGTGCTCTTCTGGCATTGTTGCATTCTCTGCGCTTTTCGGCAATGTCCCGTGTCCACCAGTGCTTCGGCGGTTTTCCTGGCCATCTTAGGTGCATCTTCACGGTGGCAGTTTTTGCACACGCCTCCTCAAGGATGGCCTGGAGCTGCACCGGGGTCTTGGGAAAATGGGATTGCGTCATTTTGTTTGCGAGTACTTCCTTAAACTATTCTTCATCCGAAATTTTGTATTTCTTTCTCTGTTGTTGAGGCGGTGGAGTTGTTCGGAGATTTAGTCGAGTCTCTAGAAAACTTACGATAGTTAACACACCACTACGAAGATTATTTGGACGTACTGTAAAAAATATACTAAAATTATTACTCTGGATTAGCTGTTGAAAGAGTCTCCCCTCAACTCGCATTGAGATGCGGGCAGTGCCCTCATAAGAGCAAAGTAAAAGGGACACTGCCCGCATCTAAATCCCGTTAGTTCTTCATTGTTTAACAGAACAGTCCTAACACCTACGTAGACGAACTAAATACAATACTAAGAAAGAATAAAATTAATTGTTTAATCATCGCTAGCAAAGACGTCGCTCAGATTTGCTTTTAATGCCGTTATAGATGAACAAAGTAACACGTTTCCTACCCGTATGTTCTTTTTTCATACAGGCGCTATAGACCCATATACCCCAGCCCAGTTTGTGGTCTAGAGGGACAGTGCGCTAGTCATTGTTGCCATCTACCGGGGTGTTGCCCCATTGATCCCTGTTGTTGATAAACTTTCCTTTGATCGATGTTCGATGCAAGTAGATGATGAACCATACCGCTGAAAGTCAGCGATTAGATTGTCAGAAGGATTGTTGGGGCAATCCTAGATATTTCAACATGCCCGCTTAAGCTGCCGCTCTAAGGGCTGCCGCCCCTGATATGAAAGGAACATGTGTATTTACTTACATGTGTCAAACTAATAATAAATCCATTTATAGCCACGAATCTTAGTTGTAATATAAGTAAAATGGCGATATGCTATTTATAATTTGGTATCATATTTAATGTTAATGCCACTAACCTTCGAAGTCGTTTACATCGTATACGGCAACTTAATACGCGAATATACGAAAGTAATAAAATGTTACGCAGATCCAAGTACGATAAATATAGATATAATTTTCTCAACAAATGTGGTTAATTCGAGTAACCTTTCCTGCGGTCGAGTCCACAATTATCAGAACTTCGCCATGTCTAGAATAATCTCATAAATAAAGTTTATCCGATTTAATAACTAAGATGCCTAGTCATAATAGAATTTGCCCTGGATATATATATATATATAAACACGAGTATATATCTATTTCAAATCTCGAGCTGTGTGGGACTCGACCCCAGAGGATGAATGTTACGCCGCTGAGACCCATACCCACTAAACGCACCTCCCCCCTTAAACTTCACTCTCTTATGGCCCAGATCTCCATAGAACAGTGCTATGGGCCATCAGGAGAAGCGGCGAGTGCTCTATCGGATCAATTGGCCGGGGTCACTCACGGGTTCCCCCACCTGTCAAGCGCACTTTGTCCCAGCCCTTGCAAACCCGTTTGATTCAAAGTTACGCTTTCTTCAGCCGTGCTGGCCTCAAAAAGATTATGTCTCTCCATGTATCTTCTGTCCTTTGTTTTTAGCACTTCCTGTGCAACTTCCGCTCCCAATCCCCACGTTTGGTCGAACACAGGATGTATTCCACGAAATCTTTTATACCATTTCGCGGGGGGTCATGTACTTCGGTGTAGGTAAGTCCCGCTCTGGACCATCTTTTACGAATCTGTCTAATTGTCATAGTTCTGGCCTCTTCCCATGCCTGGCACCTGAGGAGTGTGTGTTGTGGGGTGTCTTTCACGGCTTCGTTGCAAAAAAGGCATGTTTCTGATGGGGCCTTCCTTATTCGGTAAAGGTATGACTGGAAGTTGCCATGTCCCGTGAGAACCTGCGTTAGGTAGAACGTTAAGTCCCCTCCCGGTCTTGCTACCCACGCCCGTATGTTTGGGAGCAGTTTGCTTAGACTCTTTCCGGGGGCACCAAAGGGAATTGCGTCCCACTCTGCTTGCCAGTCCTCTATAGTGGCGTTTCTCTCTCTTTCTTTGTCGCTCTCTGTGGGTGTGCCAATATCCCACAGGCGCTGTTTTTCGGACGCCTTAAGGTCCCAGGGGATTTCTCCGGCAAGCAGCAGAGCTGCGTTTATGCTGACCGTTCTGTAGCCTTGAACTACCCTAAGGGCTGCAATCCGCTATGTTTTGCGCAGGATCAACTTAGCTTTTTTTGACTTAAGAGTCGCCCTGGCCCAAACGGCAGCCCCGAAGGGCGCGATTGACTCCGCTACCGTCATCAGTAGTTTCCTTCTACGAGCCCGCGGTCCATGTATATTCGGAAGTATCCTGATGCTTTTTCCGTAGCCTTCTTGATCTGACATAAGCCGGTCATGGACGTGTCCAACGTGATCCCAAGGTAGCGGGCTTTATTCACGAATCTGATTGGTTGTCCCGCGACCTGTATGTTTAACGGTCGAACTCTCTTTTTGCCCGTTAAGAGAATGATTTCACTTTTTTCTAGGACGAGAGCCAGCCCCGCGGCCTTCATCCACTCCGCCGTCGAGTGCAATGCTTTGTTTGTGTTTAGCTCGAGCTCATCCTCCGTTTTAAGCTGTGCTACGACCGCTAAGTCGTCAGCGTAAGCAATCATTTCTATTCCCGGGGGTAGGCCGGTTTGCCGCAGAACGTCGTCATATGCGAGGTGTTACAACAGTGGGCCCAGGATTGAGCCCTGTAGTACCCCGGCTGTCATCGGGAAGACTACTTTGCCGTTTGAAACAGACCTCTCCTTAAGGTATCCAGAAATTACCTTAACTAGGTACGGCGGAACTTTTTTGCGAACAAGCGTGTCCAATATGGTCTTCCATGGTAGGCTGTTGAAGGCATTCCTCACATCCAGAAGGGTTACCATGATTAGCTGTCTTGTACGAATGGTGGTTTCACGCACCTGTTCAGCTCTACTGAGGACTCTGTGGATTGCTGTTAGGGCCGATCTGTGTTTACGGAAGCCAAATTGTGCCGGTGACAAGAGTCCGCACTCCTCCGCAAACAGCCTGAGTGTTTCTTCAATAATGGCTTCATAGCCCTTGGCTAGGGTGTTTAGTAAACAGATTGGCCGGTATCCTCCATTCGCTTTGAGGATTGATGACCACTTCTGCTTGTTTCCATGTTGGTGGAAACTCTCCTGTTCTCATTGCGGAGGTAAGAGATTCCGCAACTGCAGCTGGGTGCTCTTTAAACAGGATTTTGACTGCAGCGGGAGGGACGCCGTCAGGGCCGGGGGCTTTTCCCGTCTTGAGCTTGTCCGCCGCTAGGCAAACAACGAGAGGCTGGATTGCCGGGAATTCGTCTTCTGTTACCTGGGGTGTATTTTCGTAAGCAGCTCTCTCGAATATGTCGTGAGTCGGGAAAAGCTTAGTAAGAATATCTACTGTTTCCTGTTCGTCGAGGGCTTCCGTGACAGCGGTTTTCTTCTTGCCGCATACAATTTTGTATGGTTTTCCCCATGGGTCTTCTTGGACCTGCTCTTGGAGCTCTTGCAAGCACTTGGCTTTGCTGTCAGCAATGGCGCTCTTGAGAATTACTCTGCTTCTCCTGTATCTAGTCAGTGCCTGCATACGCTCTTCGTTGTCTCGGTGAGTCTGCTTTAGTGCTCTTCTGGCATTGTTGCATTCTCTGCGCTTTTCGGCAATGTCCCGTGTCCACCAGTGCTTCGGCGGTTTTCCTGGCCATCTTAGGTGCATCTTCACGGTGGCAGTTTTTGCACACGCCTCCTCAAGGATGGCCTGGAGCTGCACCGGGGTCTTGGGAAAATGGGATTGCGTCATTTTGTTTGCGAGTACTTCCTTAAACTATTCTTCATCCGAAATTTTGTATTTCTTTCTCTGTTGTTGAGGCGGTGGAGTTGTTCGGAGATTTAGTCGAGTCTCCAGAAAACTTACGATAGTTAACACACCACTACGAAGATTATTTGGACGTACTGTAAAAAATATACTAAAATTATTACTCTGGATTAGCTGTTGAAAGAGTCTCCCTTCAACTCGCATTGAGATGCGGGCAGTGCCCTCATAAGAGCAAAGTAAAAGGGACACTGGCCGCATCTTAATCCCGTTAGTTCTTCATTGTTTAACAGAACAGTCCTAACACCTACGTAGACGAACTAAATACAATACTAAGAAAGAATAAAATTAATTGTTTAATCATCGCTAGCAAAGACGTCGCTCAGATTTGCTTTTAATGCCGTTATAGATGAACAAAGTAACACGTTTCCTACCCGTATGTTCTTTTTTCATACAGGCGCTATAGACCCATATACCCCAGCCCAGTTTGTGGTCTAGAGGGACAGTGCGCTAGTCATTGTTGCCATCTACCGGGGTGTTGCCCCATTGATCCCTGTTGTTGATAAACTTTCCTTTGATCGATGTTCGATGCAAGTAGATGATGAACCATACCGCTGAAAGTCAGCGATTAGATTGTCAGAAGGATTGTTGGGGCAATCCTAGATATTTCAACATGCCCGCTTAAGCTGCCGCTCTAAGGGCTGCCGCCCCTGATATGAAAGGAACATGTGTATTTACTTACATGTGTCAAACTAATAATTAATCCATTTATAGCCACGAATCTTAGTTGTAATATAAGTAAAATGGCGATATGCTATTTATAATTTGGTACCATATTTAATGTTAATGCCACTAACCTTCGAAGTCGTTTACATCGTATACGGCAACTTAATACGCGAATATACGAAAGTAATAAAATGTTACGCAGATCCAAGTACGATAAATATAGATATAATTTTCTCAACAAATGTGGTTAATTCGAGTAACCTTTCCTGCGGTCGAGTCCACAATTATCAGAACTTAGCCATGTCTAGAATAATCTCATAAATAAAGTTTATCCGATTTAATAACTAAGATGCCTAGTCATAATAGAATTTGCCCTGGATATATATATATATATATATATATATATATATATATAAACACGAGTATATATCTATTTCAAAATAGAAGGAACTTGTCGTGCCATTGACGCACCACCAATGTAGGTCACTTTTGTTTTATGTCAAACCCAGTTTATTTAAAACTCTTATTTCGCAAACAATTAATCAGAATTAAAACATTCTGAGGAGGCTGTTTTAAATTGTAGACTGTTCAACGTTCCATACTGGCTTGAAACTCATCTTGAGGCATATCTTTAATGCATCAAGGGCCGGACATATAGAGATATTTACGGTCTCCCCAAGAGTCCTTGTGACAACATGGCCGCTGACTCTCAGCAATAAGGTTTATCATCAATTTTTAATAAGTATCACTAAAAAAAAATCGATCAACAATACGATCGAACCGGCGATACCCTGGACCATTGACCAGCGCTCTAGTCCTCTAGATCACGCCGTCACTCCGAGCAGAAATAACTAAATGTCGTTAACTAAATGCAGTTGCGTGTATGACGGGCGGATGCAATGTGACTACGCCCGGTTGTACCAGTACCTGAGTGTAGACGAACTTCATCCGGAAGCCTCTGCGTCATGATAGCGCAGCAGTGAGATCGTTCAACTATTTAAGGAGAAAGATGAAGCTATGCAAATCATCGCGGCGTAGCGACATAGCTAGATAGATAAAAGACGCGCTGAGAGAAAGTGATCCGTAGGGAAATCACAGGAGAGCATAGAAAACATGAATATCCCATGGCCCAGGGAGCCACTACGAACATGAGTGGGAAACGCTGAGACTAAGCTCCGATAGTGAAAAGCCGGGCTCGACGCGAGAAGCGAGTGCTGGTGACTTCATTGGCCGAATGCTGACACGGACCGGAAAGAGTGCCCTACTCGAACACGCGTAGCCTCGCCCAGTGATCAAGGCTATATCGTTTGTCCAATTGGTCCTAATCGCGCTGCTGCTAGTCGACACCTCTTCCACAGCGCTATGGAAATATACGTAAATCGACTACGCTAACAGCAGAAAGTGGACTGGTGTGAAGAGAAACTGAGCCTCCCTCTTACGGCTACAATGCGCGAATATTTAGCGACGAAACAGGCGAATGGATGTAAGGTGGCTACTGCTGCTGTAAGAGCGAATCCTCTAGAGAGAAAACGAGAGAGCAAGGCAAGAACGGGTTCCCTTCAAATTGTCCAACTCTGTGCTGGCGGCTAATCCCAGACCTTGCCAGCTTTCTAAATGCGTGTATTGCCACAGATCAGTATCGTTTGAGGGTGTAAGAGTTGCCATAAAGTAGGATTACTCTTACTAGACTCAAGTTTGCCCTTTCAGTGTAGAAGTCCACACACAGCCGTGTTTCGCGAGTTGGGAGTTTCCATATTAAAGGACGGGTGGGAGTGAGTTGACTAGCGGACAAGTGAGCGATCACTGGTCCTTGTGGGATTTACAACTACATGGTACGAATCAGCCAGACGTAGTCACAGGAAGAGCGCCGCCCTATTCAATGCTCTGCTTACACATGAACGCAGCGAAGTCATTCTTAAGTGCGCAAGGAGAACGCTGGAAGCCAAAAAGGCAAATGAATATCAACTATTGTGTATGACCTACATTATCGTATAATTTGCGATATACAGCGATATTGAGGTATGATTTGCTACGTACAAGTGTAGAGATAATGATTAGGCAGATATGGACATAGCGAAAATATAACGAATTTAACATCTATAAACAATATATAGTTTTTTGTCGAATTTTCCTAGTTCACTGAAAAAATCCAATAGTGCGCGTAAAACACAAGCAGCTAATTTCCAATGTATGAAACTCTATGATGGAGAGGAGGCAAGCTCACTTTTCGTCCCAATGAAAATGTTTTGACTAATAGCGTGAAATATAAAATAAAACGCGGTTCATATTGACACGTATTTTTCGGTTGTGCCACAGTTTGCGTATAGAAAAATTATACTACTATGGATCTCTACTAAGATTTTCTACTAAGCATGACGCAAATTTGCCACATACAAATAAAAACAATTGTTTGCTAGTATGGCCACTGAGAGACAAACAACAGACCTAGACCAGAATTGTCCACTGTTTTCTTATCGATTTTGGGAAGCTATTGTTAAAACTTCTGAGAGAACTTCTCTTCCCTGAGCTAGTTTACAAGCTTACCACGTAGGTTTTTAACATAGAATCTAAAATGAAACGTTGCTCAATGGAAGAACGCGTACATATTGTTAACATGTACCATTAACGTGAAAGCTATGTGCGGGATTCTGCATGCCATTAACGTTATATAACCAAACTCCTTGAGCATTTGAGAATACCATCCATGAACTAGTGCAAAACTTTCGCAGAACAGATGTAGCACCTAATGCGCCAAGCCGTGAGTGACCATGGAACGCTTGTTTGGCTAAAAGTCTTGCTGCTGGGACCGATATTGTGGAACATCGTCTGAAAACACCGTTCCAGAGGCATGCTCAACAACTGAGTACACCTCTGACGTATTTTAAGGCCGAATTTAGCGATGTATCCATATCATATCCAGCTGACGCTAGAAATTAAGCTAACGGCAGGCTGTTTCTCCAAGGAGAGCAGGTAGATTTTGTAGAAAACCTTTTTATTTCTGCAAATGCTTACTATCTATTGTTGGAGAAAGTCCCTTTGTCAGCACATCAGTAACTGCTGTAGCAAAATGTTAAACGCTGAGGCTAGCATATAAGTTCTCTCATAGCTTTCCCTTAAAATGCACAAGCCTTTTTAATTTGGAAGTGTCGTCAGTGACTCGTTACAGATTCCAAGTTACGTAGAACAAGCTCACAACTGCACAAATACGGCAGCTCGATAAAGTAAATCAAACCGTTCTCAAGCGAGCACTTGGTTCTCCAACAGACGCCTGAAACAGATTAGTGTATACGCTTGCGGGGTTTGTCCTGATGTAACGTTTTCTGCTTAAAGCCACATGTGGAGGCGTGGCCTAGGGGGCAAGTTAGCTAATCATGGTTGTCAATAGGGGTGCGGACGGCGTGGAACACACTGTCCTACACCGCGAGTCTTTCTGAGAAGTAAGATGCGAGGGCTCCACGGCCTTGAGAAGCCGCCCTATCAAAGAGATGGTTAGCTACATAGATATCCTCGAAGGAAGCTTAGAATGAGCCGACGGACCTGCTAGACGCCATTTTGAACGTCAATACAGGTAAGGAATCCGCTAGGCGGGAGAGGTTCACGCGGCAGATTCGGAAGTGTGGTCGAGACAAGGAGCCGAGGAAAGCGGGAAGGGAAGTGCAAAGAGTCTGAAAAAACGAGATAATGTTTTTAAATCAGATTTCTCAAACTAGATCATTTTCTAAATCTGTTAAGCCAAGTCATAGCGTGCTTCTACTGCACTTTTCTGGGATTTCTTTGGCAGAGGAATGGAATACCAGAACAATCCTCAGCCCGATGTAGCAATAAAGGAAGAGGCAATAATTTTTCTCAAGCAGGATTCGACTCTACGCATTACAATGCGATATTCGATCTCCGATGATCGAATTATCTTTAAGCGGTGCTCATTGAGAATATATATTAAACCATAAATCGCTGAGAGTCAGCAGTCATGCTGTCACAATGGCTCTTGGGTAAATCCTAGGTATCACAACATGTCCAGCCCTTGGTGCATTGAAGATATGCCACGCAGGGATCCCAAGAACATAGGCAAAAAGTATATTGGTTTAAAACAAAGTCACCATTAAATAGCCTACATTGATAGCCCACTCAAAACAAAAGTAACATCAAATAGTACAATATACTACTATATCGTAACCAAAACGTAGTGTACAAAAAATATTTATAATTACAATTTGATCAAAAACGACAGTAGAATAGCGGTTTTTGAAGCAGTGTTAACGAGCTCGGATTAAACATAAGAACAGTCACATAGACCTGCCTGTGATAGCTGGAGTAAATGCAGTGATGTCGACGTAGTCCTATCCTCAACGTCATAAACAACATGCGTCACTAACGACCTAAGCTTTCTGTCATCGGATCATGATAAGCGATTAAAAGAAGCATTTAAACTACAACGCAGCCAAGTTACAAACGTACACATAACTAAGAGACCTGATGGCCAATTAAACGCCCAGCGAACGTAGGCGTTTCACTGAACATCGTCAAAATTATTAGCAGATCAACATCAAATATCGATTCAATGAACCATGCATCTCACCGAATGCTGAAGCATAATATAAAAACATAAGCTTTAGTTTGACAAAGAGTGGCAACAAGTGAAACGTTAAATTAAAACGCAATGTCAATTGCACATACGAGAAAAACCGTCACATGCAGCTTATGAAACTAGCATGGAGAACCTTTGTGTACTAATCATCTAATAACCGATACCGCCAAGCCCACTTAATTATAATGATAACTGAGTGGGCGATTTTGCAAATCTGTTCCCAATCAAAACGTTAGGGTATCTTGACAAACTTGCGCATCACGTGGGCCAATTTTAGCCGAAAAACGCAATCAGGGCGATTTACAGCAGACACAGTAAGCTTTATTTTAGATCCTTGACATATGCACTCACAGATTTTTTAATTGGGTTCCACGGTATTGCCAAAAAATGACTTCTCAAAATTTTGATGCGTTTGAAGTATAGCATATACGGTATAGCTGTTCAATTAAGTCGATTGTATATTAGCTTACAAGGTGATCCCCATCAATAACGGTAACCACCAGTTACCTGATTTAAGGACCTGCAAACTTATTTCGCGCTCATAAAGCTTATCTAGCCTTCTATGACTTAGCAGTTCCAGGACCACAGTTCTATACCAACGAGACTCCAAAACGGCAAGCTGGCAATTAACATCGCGAAGACCAATGTTTGGCACTGGGTAGAGGAGGAGGAATATACGTGCCGGGAGATCACCGCATCGGGAAAGGTAAGCGCAACGGTTCAAAGTAGTCAACCACTTTACAAACCGTAAAGTTATTCTAGTCCCCGTTTACTAAACATATACTGTCAACATAAAAACATTTCTAGTTATAGCATATTGCCCGCCACTGTACACTTGATATACTTTAGATAGGCATACTAACTAGTTTTAAGGCTGTCAACTAACGAGCGAGCCCTTACGATTTAACGATCTAGGAAGTAGTCACCTTTGTTGGCTGTAGACGCGCCAATAAGAAGCAACAGTTTCCTACTGAAGTTCACATAAACTACACCAAAATTCTTCAATTAAAACTATGGAAACAAACCTCACAAAAAATCACTTCGATATCTGTAGAATAACACTGCGTGAATACCGCCACTGTATATTTATAAAGGCAGACTGTTAAACGCTGATGAATATATACGTGTAGTTTATAGTCATCAGAATTTATCAAACAGTACTTGATGTATGCCACTATCACGTACTGGTGTGCGTATAAGCAAATCAGCCTATAGACTTAAGATCGGTTACTACTAACTGCCGATGTTCTTCGATCGATGCAGTGCACGTTACGCTGTCTCGCGTGTCCAGCCAATATAGCTACAATTCCTACATTGTAAATCTGCACAGCCATTAAATATCTCTTTATATATAATATTATTAAGAATATAAGTGGAGCGACAATTGTCTCCTGGGAACGTGTGCACGGAAAATATTACTCCATCTCGTAAAGAGTGGGATGGGACCTTAGAGCCCAAGGTTCTGGCGTTTGTAGTGCAACAAACGCCTTAGCCAGATGTAAAACCGGCAGGCTGCTTGTGAATGTTACCCTGCTTTAGTTAGCTGCACGCTTCGCCGTCGACTAGAGAGCTGAGTAGACGTTCCTCTTTCAGTGGGCCCACCATGTCGTATATGTTATCCGCGTACCCTGTTAGCAATGCATATCTTTACCACTATGAAAAGTAATTTGTGGCATATTTTCTTAAGTTTGTGTCAACGGTCCCTTCATTTAAGCGGCACTACAAGTGTTCTTCTTACGGGCGGTCGTGCCATGTACTGCTCGGATCGCTTCGAAACCATCTCATTTCGGCTGAGTTAGATGATTCGACTCGATCTCCGACCTCCGATCGAGTGACTCGCGGTCCGAATCCGTGGATTCATTTTCTTTTCGCTTAACATTTCTCTCTCACCTGCATCGAAGTCGTCCGCTCGACAACGACCGATCCCCACCCACCAAGCCATACAATCACCCATCCACCCACCCACCCACCTATCCACCTGCTGGCGGTTCTTCGTCTTCTTCGGCTTTTTGCCGTCACGACGGTCCTGTCACTCGCTATTGGCTCAACAACAAACGGCAAGGGCACTCAATATGCAAATCATGAAGCATACAGATTCAGCTCCCTGTTATCGATCTCATCGGGGCTCTTGTCTCCGATAGTGAAGTCGGGCACGAGTAATACACGCTAACATATACACATCCCACACCCCTACACAGCCTACACATCCACGCGTGGATGTACAAACAGATACTACTACTACGTCAATGGCCTCGTACGATAAAACAAACGGGTGCTCATCGCAATGGTATATACGCGCCTATACACATATATATATATATATATATATATATATATGCAGCCGAACATGCACGCGTATGTAAGTGCAGCCTGCGTGCGACTACATAATCTTGCAAATTAAGTTGAAAAACGATTATAATGAGCAGAGAGCAGAAAAATTGTTGCATTTAGCCTCTGTGTATATTCAAAATTAGACTCTGACTGATTATCACCGCCCTTCCATATTAAGTGTTTTCAGACAAGCCGTCTCAACTTAATGAAACGCTGTGGTGAAATATGACGGTACAGCGATGACAGTTCCTTCTGGTATAGTTGCAGCGTGGTCTAGTGGGCTAGTTCGCTAGTCTTGGCTGTCATCTACCGAGGTATTGCCGAGTCGATTCCTGTTGTTAATTGAAGTTTCCTTGAGCGATGCAATAATAATAATAATAATAATAACATTAGAGGATACACCATACCGCTATAAGCCAGCGATCAAGTTGCAACATGGACTATTCAGATATACATGTTGAGGGAATTATAAATACATCCATATTATTATCCTGCCATATCCTGCCAACATAGCAAAGTTATATAAAAAAAATTGCATCGATATCGCTCCTGCCAACCAACACGCCGAACAGGTTTCCCCCCCACTCACCTAGTCAAACTTTGGAGAAATGGCCAACACGGCCGTACTAAGGCTCGCGCTGAGAGGTTTCAGGCCGGTGTAAAAACTTCTAGATGAATGGCCATTGCTAAACGATTCATGTACGCAATCCGTACACCTATGTATTATAAAGCAACTTAGTTTCTCGCTAGCCTACTACGTGTCATTTAGCTTACTGACATATTCACTCACGTATATATGCGTTGTCAATTGTCAATAGCAATTTTTTGTTTTCTATTATATTTCTTCCATTGCCCTAATTTCATTTTCCTCAGTTTGAGCCACCTCAGGTAAGTTCAAAAGTTCTCCGCTTCGCATATTGTCGTCGCGAACATAAAAAGTGTATTATAATACACCTTGCACACTTAAAATGTTATAACGCATTGATAACGGTAATAGTGTGGTTATTCTTGATTGCCGGTGATGTAATTGATTGGTACAGCAATTTATAACGTTGTGTTAGTTTTCGTTTAAAGAGCTTTCATACGCTATTAAGAGCTTTGGTTTTCTTCATTTGGTCCATTTTCTTGCATTCAAAGTTTATGCCGTGCTGCAGAACAAAATTCTGGTCGAGGATCCATAATGAGGATGAGGTACAAAATAAGAACTAAAATTATTGTGAAGCAAATTTGTGCAATCGAATTAATTTGTGTACATGTTGCGAATCAAAGGTGTACAATTGAAATAAGTTGTGTACATGTAGAGAAAGGTATTATGTCCCCTTTTATGATCAATAAAAGAGCGTTTCAATCAAAATTAGGCATTTATTACTCAAGTCGAATGTACGGTATATAAGTAAGATTTGAAGCGCGCAGTGGTATGTGTGTGGCCATCGACCACTCGGTACTCAAAGCCGTTTTTTAACAGACAGTGTTACGAGGCTAAACGTAGGTAACGGATATAATCCCACACTAAGTACCAGCGCCCGCAGAGCCAAATGACAAGCATACTTCGGGCCAATACCGACGGGCCATTCACTTTAATCAAAACAGCGGTTTCGATTTTGCACCTTACAAAGGGAAAGGCGACGGGCCCAAGTATGATTATAAATGACCATATCAAGCAGTCAAAATCGCTGCGACCATGACTTGCTTAATGAATAGATGCTTGCACATATGGGATATACCGGCTAGTTGGCGAGACAGCATACTTGTCGTGATTCCTAAAAGCATATTGAGCCTGGCGAAAAAATTCTAAGATTGTATATATATATATATATATATATATATATATAAATATAGCCTGTATAAAAAAAATCTAAGAGTATTCATAAATTGCTTAAACTCCCTGCTCCTAACTCGGCTCCTGAAAAATGTTCTTGAACTCAGTGCTTCAAGCACATAACAGCATGGATTCAGGCGCTGCAATAACAGCACCGCTGATCAACACACACAGCTTGTGCAATCATTATCGACTTAAGAATGTTTGCAGTACTTATGAATTTCATCTCTGAAATCATTCGCCTTTGATAGTACACTACTCGCAACACTACCCTCTGGAAACATATGGTGCACCACCACGCCTTCCCAAGCCATTGGCGGTTATTCTTAAGAACAACTACGTGTTGCCTATCGTCCCAAGTATATATATATATATATATATATATATATATATATATATTTATATATATATAGAGAGAGAGGACAACTTGCAATCGCTGATAACATAAATATCCACGACCTACCTGTAGAACTTGTCAACAATTTTTCATATCTGGAACTTACGTCAAACTCACGTCGCTTTCCACTCATCTAGAGAAAACGAGTTTGGAAGGCGCCTAATTATTAATTTGCAACTCCTTCCACTGCAGACTGCTTTAAAATGGATTGACTGAAAACTGTCCCTACAAAAGGCTTTACAATTGAGTAGCAAAATATTGTATACCATAGGCTCAGTTAAGATGTTACTGTTAAAGTTACTGCATAGTATATATATATATATATATATATATATATATATCGAAAGAGAGATACGTAATTATTAGAGTTTTCACAAGCGTTTCTCTTTGTCATGGCGCCATATGATGTACCATGAGAAACTGGAACCTCTCGACGGACACATAGTTGCAATCCAGACAGAGTAAAGGATGTATGATAAGGCACGCTTTGCTCAAATACACATAAATGTTTTAGCTTTCAACTATAATTAGTAAAAGTTTATTTTCCGTATAATACATTAGGTATATGTTACACACATCAACTAGCTAAGCCAATGCGCATTGTGACTGTCACGTGTCCGTTTCGATGAGACCAGGGCGAGACCACTTCAGGAGTGTACCCCGAACGGAGGCAGCGTTTCCACGTTGTATGTCAAGATCCAGGCGTTGTTTAAAAAAGGACGATGACCTGTTATCACCGGATGACAGGTTTAACAAGGTCCCAACTTTGCGGATCAGCTGCTTGGTCCGAACGCCAGGGGCACCTAGGGTTTCAAACGCGAGAGGGCAAAATTCATGGGGATAGCCGATTGATGAGTATTTTCTCAACTTGTTAGTCTCCGCAAGGTGGGCTGCATAACCAGCTTCGGATGCGCCGCCACCGACCATAGAAGGAGCTAAGGAGTCGGTAACGGTTGCATCCCAAACTAGCATTTTGCCTCGCTCGAATGGTGTGAGTGTCATACCATCTGGACGTTTGCCGTCCTCCGCGCAGAGACCTGGGGGTTCAAGAATGCACGGACGACCGCACGACCTAAGGGCTCTGCTAAAGGTCTCATTAATAGCGGCATGTCTCGAGCGTCGTCCTGCACTAATAATGCACGATAGTCCGTGATGTCCCAGTTTATCGACGGGGTGACCACATTGGCACCGATGAGGGCTAACTATATCTGCCCCTAGTCGTAAGCCTACTGCTATGCGAATCGACTCGTCATCAAGAAGGGTACCTATGGGGGCACTGGGAAGCGCGTGTAACCAGGCCCCTGAATCCTTGGCGGATACGGCGTTTAAGCGAGCTCTGGCTGTGTCGTCGGCAGCTTCGTTAAAGAGGCGTCGTTGTACCTCGTCGTGCAGAGGGGAACTCCAGTCACGCTGGGACAGTACGTTTTCAGGCCTACCCCCACAGCGCGCCTCAAGGTTCTCTTGAAGATGGGCTAAGCGGTTTCTAAACTGGTCGACTCCCGCTGAATCTAAAAGAGGGGTTGCCCTGTTTTGCGCGCTTAGCATTGACGAGACTATAGCCGGCCCGGCCAGGGTCAGTAAATTTGGTACCCCGAGGCCCCCTTTTGAAATGGGTAGCAATGCCTGTTCTCGCGCGCTAGGCGGTAGAGATGTATTCAGCAAGGATTCCAGGGTGGACAGTGTCAAGTCGTTGAGCCTTTGCAACTCGTCGGATCGATTTGATAAATCGGCCCCTCGAAGGAGGTGGATTAGTCTTGAGGACGAAAAGGAGGACCTGAGTAAGAAAAGTCCCCGATGAGCTCCCAGAAGAGGAAGGCGAGCGGCGGCGTTTTCCAGTTTCAATCTCCAACGCTCGATTGCTGCTGGGAGCCCCTCGGGGCAAATTGGCACACCCAGTAGCTCCAGATCGTCCTTGACGGTTAGCTTGCAGCCAGGCAGGAGGTTTCGGAGTGACTGTACTTCGGGGGCCTCAAGGGTAGGGCCAAAGAGGCATATCTCGCATTTGGCCGGATTTAACTCCAGCCCGTTTTAGCTTATGTCTCACTGTAGGTAGCAGCCCCCTTAACATGAAAAAAACGTATCTTATTTCATGACATTAACTAGATTAGCTAACGTACACTCAAAGCATGCGCATCCTATACACAACCAATTCAGATTGTCTGCCTATATATATATATATATATATATATATATATATATAAATATAAAGAAGAGCGTCACAGGCTCGAATAGGAAGGATGGCTCCTGAGCAAGAAGGGTCTTTGGAATTTCGTGTCGTGTCGAGTTCGCACACGTCTGCTGGTCAACAACCTGGCCCGTGATGAAGCGTTGGCAGGCAATAAGCGCAAATCAGTGAGTAGCAACAGGCCAAGGCAAGTAGCAATGATGATGAAACGATATGAGATGAACGCCCAGAGCCCTAACAGGATACCGTCCGGTTTCGGACGACCGTTTCGTGGGAGGGAGGGAGGGAAGGAAGTAACGGCGAAGGGTCAAGGTGCATTTGATGGATATCTGGCATCACGGGATTGGCGACGACGGCGGGCCATAGAAAACCAAGGGGGTAAAAGAATCGTAGCCCGGCCGTTGGAGATCAGAGTCGGCAAGAAGTATGCTACACATGAGACACAAGCCCGCCCGCTCATCTAGCTAAGAGACACAACTGTCGGTAGCAACGTTCAACTTTGTCCGTTCGCGGCGGTCAACCTTGACACACACATACACAGACGCATACACGCAGGTCTACCCAGCCGTGTATACATACGTGTACAGTTCGTCGAACGATTTGAGCGTCCAGCACGACGGTGTCTTGACGAGAAAGGCTTGCTTGACTGTTTGTTTGAAGCCTCGCGAAGTGTCGCGGACGGAATAGGGTACGTGAGATGCCGACGGGTTGAAGAGAACAACGGTGGACCATATGGATCGAGCGACTCCTGACGTGCGGCGGGGACGACGACGCCTCCTGCCATAAGTCTGCTACGGTTGTGTCGCATTGCTGGTCCAGCCCCACCTGCGAAAGATGACGATTGATGGTAATTACTAAGACTTCAATGAGGCCGCTGGCGGCTCGTAGCCCGTCATGATGAAAGCATGAGATAACAACGAATATAAGAGAAGTAGGGGAGAGCGAACAGTATACGGGGAGAGAGGAAGGGGAGAAGGGGAACGGGAAGAGCGCGAGAGGGAGAAGGGGGACGGGGAGAGCGCGAGAGGGAGAAGGGGGACGGGGAGAGCGCGAGAGGGAGACGGAATACGGGGAGAGCGCAAGAGGGAGAAGGGGACGGAAAGAGCGTGAAAAGGAGAAGTGGGCAGGGAGAGCGGGAGGAGGGAACGGGGGAGCAGAGAAACAGAGCCCCAAAAGATGGAGGCAACAGGCAGGCAGGCAGTCACCCTTAGAACGACCCCAGCTAGGTTTGCTCCTCGTTTGCTCGCTTGTTGGAATCAGTGCGCCTTAGCAACGACGTTAGCCTTGTCATCATCCACACCCGCACTGTGCCTCGTCGCCGACCGGCCAGCCAGCCAGCCAGCCAGCTACTCGTTCGCACATCGATGTTATTGCCGCTAGTTTAGCCTCTGCTGCTGCTGCTGCCGTTACTGTTGTAGCAGCGGTAACAACAGCAGAAACAGCAGCAGCAAAAGCGGCCGCTTCATTGCTGGTAGTCTTCGTCGTCGCTCTCGTCCTCGTATGAGTAGCAGTAGCGATCGTGGCAGGGTACAGTCGTAGGCTGTTGTTCCGGATAGCAGGCGCCTGACATAGCAGGAATTACTAGGATTCCTTGCGAATTAAGCAATTGATGCAGAATCATCTTCTTCGACAACAGGCAGCGAAGGGTGCGACGACGCCGCCGCCAGCAGCGGCAAGTGTAACAGCTGCATGCTGTGTCGTTGTTGCCACCACCGCCGCCGACTATGTATTCTGGCTTCTTGGCAAGAGCCGTCAAACAAGTGCAACTCTATGAGAAGAAATACATGAGGAGGTGGCAAAGGACTGTTCTTCAAGACTCTTTTTCGTCATCTTCTTTCTCTACTGCTGCTGACGATGACGATGGCATTGTCGTCACTGAGGAAGTTCAACATTGATGAAACAAATCGTTTGTTTGTTTGTTTATCGATTCTTTTGCAGATGCTCACAATATACGAACCACGGCAGGTTGAGCAGCACGCAGGCCGTCTGTCCTGCGTTCAGAAAGGCGTCCGTGCGCCCGTCACCTAAGATTACATCGGCAAACGCAACAAGCTGCTCACGTCGCTTATGCTGCTGCTGTTGCTTTAAAGCGCCTTCGCGTCACTCGAACAGTGTTGCCCATAACGGGTCGGTCATCCGAAACATCAAACAAATCCAACACTCAATAGCGCTATCACCTTTTTTTAACAAAAAAATCTTCATCAAAATGGTATCCACACAGAGCAATCTGGTTCGCTAGTTTAGTGACTGAGCCAAATTTAATCAATTAGAACCTGCTACTTCACGTTCATCAACACGTGTTCAACATTTAATTGATTACAACGTTACAATATATATATATATATATATATATATATATATATATATACAGGGTTCTTCCAGAAATATTAAGAAAACGGCATAGGAATCGTTAGTGTAAATATTATTTCTAATGGAACATGGTCTCTGAGAATTCTTGTTGCGTAGTGAGAGTGATCATGCGAAAATCTATGAAATTGGTGCTGTGGCCCGATGTAGAAGCACAAAATGTGCGATTGCGAAACAACCGTGCTCCTTTCCAAAAACTAAGCACATCGTCGTGCTTGTGAGAAAAGTCTGCTTCTTCTGAAGAACATATAACGCCTACGAGACGATGCGACATGATCATTTAGAAGATATTTTGCAAATCTTGAAATTCTGTTATTAACTCTCACGTCCAATACCTCAAAATCATAACGATATGACCATTTACAGCACTCACATGTACATTGCGCATTTCAGGACAATCATTTGGTACCAAACTTATGGCGATCCGTGGTTACGGAGTAGTTAAAATTTTCCAGAGGGCATGTCGAAATTGAGTGCTTGCATAAATGACCTATTCCACCATGCATTTGAATGATTGTTAGTTTTCGCCAGGTTATGATGATTAGGGTTATGATTTAGAGGTATGGAGCGTGAAAGCTATTAAAATAACTTCACTATTTGCAAATTATCTTCTAAACGACCATGTCGCATTTTCTGGCCGGCGTTATATACTCTTCCTGGTTGTCTTGAATTTACACATTTAGAAATATCACTCTCACTCCAAAACAAGACTTCTCAATTATCATGTTCTCTTGGAAAAAAATACTTGATCGAGTTCTACAGTTCCCTACATATGTATATATATACACAAATAATGGTGATTAGACTAGGAGATTTATTATATTTACTCTTGTATATTTTACATAGCGGTGCTCTTGTCGCTTGCTCAATTGTTTTTATCTGCGTGCCTGAGTATATGTTTGTAGTACCAACAACAAAACGTAACTCTCTTTTTCTGAGCTATTCTCTGTCTTGTAGTCTAATTCTGCGAGTACTCTATGTATAAGTGGCGTATATATATGTTGTATATTTATTAAAGAGATCACGAATGACCTTCGTGCTGTTCCCACTAGATGAGGCCGACGATTGCCATTATTGTATAGAAAAACTTTCTTCCTTCAACACAATGTAGACTTTTTTGCATGCTCTCGCCAGAGTTGCCATTTGATGTGAATACTTATGCAACACACATGAAGAGGTAGGCGTACCACCACAGTGGCATTTCCAACAAAGCGTTACGTTCCTTGCCGCCCGATAATCATAATACCATAATAACTAACAACAACGCTGACGACAATAACAGCAGCAGCAGCAACAACAACAACAACGAGGGCAATAACAACACCAACGACAACGAGCAGTGCGTTCGTTGCCTGGAGGCACGCCAGGCGCAGTCACTAACAACGGCTGAAGCAAGCTGAGTTTCTTCCTGCAAAAAGATCCAAGAAAGTAGTCAATACCAAGACGCGTGTCGGAAACTGCCATCACCCGACACGACTTTATTGACAACGCAGAGCTTGCCATACAATTTGTCGATGTCTTGAACACGGGCGTCTAGACTTGACACTGTTATGCTTGATTCCCTGCGTGGCTGTCTTGTGTGTGTGTGTGTTTGCCCAGCAGTGCTGTAGGCGCCTCTACGCTGACGCTGGCCGTTGGAACGAACGGCTTTTGCACGGCTTGCCCAGCTACGAGCTTAGAGAAGAGGTTAAACCTAAAAGACCATAAGCCGAGTGTCCGTCCGGCAGGCCAGCAGCATCCGCTTACCATAACGGGATTATGCAGAATAAAAATATTTCGCCTTGTGTCTCTGACCGTATCTGCCTTGGCATGTCCCTGTTGGCATTCGCGCGCCCCGTTCGACCTTTGCACCTCTGTTGGGCTGTTTAGCCGTTCGCTCATGTCTCTTTGCCGCTCCCGCTATAGTATAGACGCTGTTAGTACTGCGACTAGTGATAATCGCCGCTACGGCTTCTCAACTGGTCCAGCTGTTGCTGTTGCTGTTGCTGCTGCTCCAGCTGCCATGACAAAGTGCGAATTATTTAGCTACTACGACTACAACACTGGCCTGCCGTCCTGGCTACTGATTCACTCTCTCTTAGCGACTCTCTCACAGCCGTCGCCAACCTCATCCTCACTTGACCAGCCCGTGTCCAGCATTCTATGATGCTCCTCAATGGCCTATCCACGCGTACCACTTAGATCGGCTTAGGCGCATATATACATATGTGTATTTGTTATGTATGATGTTTTTTTATACATAAATACGTAGTGTGTGCGTTTACGTAGATACCTCAATCCGCCCCAAATCTGGTCAGTTAAAACATATGTCAATACCTTACAAATTGTATTACTATAGATGTTGGGGGAGTCTTTCATATCTCAAAATGTTTGGCCCTGGGTGCAATAGATATATGCGGCGATATTGAGCCTGTAGTTTTGAAATAAATTCCATAAAAATTCCCTTTTTGAACTCGGTCAAATTGGCGGCTATTGATTGATTGATTTATTCGCTTGACAAGTGTGTGTACACATATCACCCTTTTATATCAGGGGTATTACCTCCACTCCAACCCGCCGGCATACGTTTGTAGCGTTGCTTTCCAGGGTACTTTGGAAATCTGCTTTAATTTACTACACTATGTCTCCGCTAATTTATAACTGTGCTTGACTAACTAATAGCGACAAAGTGCATAAACTATAAATAAACGACAAGCAAGCCTAGTTCAATTGAGAAAAGAAGAAAAATTAAAGAATATTACGCCAAGTATTAGATTGCTTATGCCAACCTAAGTTCCTGCGACTTACAAACATTCATTAAGGTTAAGTGTGACTTCGTTAGCTGTAGCAAACAACCTGTGAAAGTAGTGCTGATTTTGAGCTGTTGTTGACGTTTCATTAAACAGCGCATCAAAATCCACCAGTACACTGGGCGTGGTCATACAGAGCTAGGTACTTCAGTCAGATTGTAATGTAGCGCATAACACGGTTGTAATAAATCATATAACACAAGGCATTTAATCGGCTTACATGTTTTCTCAAACAGAAAGCCCGACTCAACTGGCTCATTGATCAAACTTTGATTAGTTATGCCACGCAAGTGCCTGAACGGACATACTGTCGCGAGGAGTAGCTTAGCTCTAGCCTACCGTAAAGACTTCATAAAGCAACGAAACGATGCTCAACTTTGACTGGTCAAAGTAAAGCAAAATTCAGTCGGTCAAAAAAGCTAAAAAGATTGAGCATTTTCCAGTATCCAGCTAATGTCAGCTATAGTGTGGTCGTTGCGAGTCGTCGTCCCCCCGAGCCATGGACAAATTAATGTGGACTTAAAATATCAAACGACTATCAACATCATAAAAAAAGTAAAATTAATTACGTAGTTGTGTACTGTGGCAAGGGCCAATGGCGTATTCACGTAAAATGATTTATTCTCCCCTTGCTGAGATGTAGTCTTCTCTTTATACGAAAACGTCGTAGAGTGTCATGCCGCTACCCTGCATCCTTTTATATTGAAAATTTTCGGCACAGTCGATTTTGTTAGGCTTGTCTCTCGAAAATGGAGAACTTGTTGGGACGTAAGCAACTACGGAGACACGCCCATGTCGGTATTTGATCGAAACGAGGGACCACCACGTAATAAAGGCGATAGATCCTCTTGGGAACGTTGAGCCTATCTTCTGAGGTGTCTCCCGTCCTTCCAGGACGCCAAGCGCTGTTTGTTGTAGTCGAAGATCGGATGCCAAGCCAGCAACGCTAAAGACGAGGTGGTGTGGGTAATATAGCGTCGCATGCCCGATACGCGAATGAAAGGCCTACCTCTTTTGCAGCATTATATTCAATTCGCGCCCAATCGTGTCCTTCTCCGTCCTTTGAAGAGCAATTTCATTTTTAGGTTACTCGGCGGACGTAGAGCTTTCGTTGCCGGACCAAAAAGCTCGGCTAAAGATACTTTTATCATCTTTGATCTGTTTGCCACTCTGCCTTAAAGCCAATGCGTCCCACGCTTGTTTAGCTTAGATTAAAACTATAGCTAAACTAAAAATATCGTATATATATATATATATATATATATATATATATATATATATATATATATATATATATATATATATATATATGATTTAAATAAGTGCCAGTAAACAGGTGGCAGCTTTATCTCGCTTAGTCAAAGGTACAACCATTCATATTAACGTTTGGCCTATATATTGCAATCTTTGTAGTTGGCATGAACGTTATCTACATAAATCCGTGACGTCTCTGAAAGTCGAAAACTGCCATGCTAAATATAAGAGGGAGAAAGAGAAAAGGTAAGCGGGAAGAACTATATAAATTACTAAACATTAGGTTAGTCCATATTATGATAGTAACAGAAACGTATTTGTGTGAAATGAAAGTCCGGCCGGGTTTAAAGGGACACAATTCATATGGTACAAATCGGAATTCGGACAGTGGGGAAAACAGGTTTGGGGGAGTTGGCATAATAAGCAGAGATGCTATTTTGTGCAAAAAGTTAGTAATGCCAAAATAAAGATGGTTATTGAGATACACCTGGAAGGGGCAATATGGGCAGCTATGGGGGCATATACAGCGCCAAGCAACACTGGACGAGAAGACGGAGCGAGCAGGAGATTGATACAACGAGAGATTCGAGCGGCGCCCATATTTTAAATTTGAGCTCGCAGGTAGAAGTGAAATATATGTACACACATGGGGGCAAGTCATGCGTAGACTATGTACTAACGAAAGATAGAAGGTAACGAAGGTAGAACGAATAGATAACTCAGTAGAGGAAATCAAGATAGACCAAGAGAAAATATACACTATTGCTAGTCAATGTGGTCTAGTGGATAGAAGTGAGCGGAAAGTAGAAGAACAAGAAGCGGGGTGGGTAACTATACAAAACATGTTTGGATACACACAAATAGGCGCATAAAATACATATAATCATTCTTAGTGGCAATTGGGGAAAAGCTGGTAGGCGAGATATATAGCCGCATGAATGATGCATAAGACAATTGATGTACGAGGCGTGTTCAAAAAGTATCGCGACTTTTGAATTTTTGCGGGTTACGTATATTCGAATTTCGATTTTTTGTGGCGTTATGTTGGTACTCATGTCTCTCACTTATGCCGACAAGCTCGGCCATTTTGAATGTTCACTTAATTGTTGACAGCTGCTTTGCTTGCACGTGTTTTGAATCGTCTTCGATTTTTACCTATTCAAAAAAATGGATCAAAGAACCTGTATCCAATTTTGTGTGAAAAACGAAATTAAGTGCGCGGATGCATTCCGAATGTTGACTGTGGCATACGGAGAAGCTACCTTGGACCGAAGCAACGTTTATCGGTGGTACAAAATGTTCTCAGAAGGCCGAGAAGATGTGAACGACGAAGAGCGTGCCGGACGCCCGAGCACTTCAACAACAGACGAAAAAATTAATGAAGTGGAGAAAATGGTATTGGCCAATTGTCGAATCACCGTTAGAGAAGTTGCTGAGGACCTAAACATATCGATTGGCTCGTGCCATTCGATTTTTATCAATGATTTGGGCAAGAGACGGGTCGCCGCGAAATTCGTACCAAAATTGCTCAATTGCGACCAAAAACAGCATCGCATGAACATTGCTAATGAGATGTTGGACTCTGTCCGCGACGACTCAAATTTGCTCCAGAGGGTCATAACTGGTGACGAATCGTGGGTTTATGGTTATGACGTGGCTCAATCATCTCAATGGAAGCTGCCGCACGAACCAAGACCGAAAAAAGCGCGCCAAGTTCGGTCGAATGTGAAAGTTTTGCTGACAGTTTTCTTCGATTGCAGGGGCGTGGTGCATCATGAGTTCTTGCCACAGGGTAGAACGGTCAATAAGGAATATTACCTGCAAGTTATGCGCAATTTGCGCAAAGCAATCCGCCAGAAACGCCCGGATTTGTGGAAGAACAAAAATTGGCTTTTGCTCCACGATAACGCCCCTGCTCACACATCGTTGCTTGTGCGCGAGTTTTTGGCCAAAAACAACACACTAATGATGCCACAGCCACCGTATTCCTCAGATCTGGCCCCCTGTGACTTTTTCTTGTTCCCTAAACTGATGAGGCCCATAAAAGGACGACGTTACGCTACGCTTGACGAGATAAAGACGGCATCGAAGAAGGAGCTGAACAAGATAAAAAAAAATTGTTTTTTGAAGTGCTTCGAAGATTGGAAAAACCGTTGGCACAAGTGTATAATATCTCATGGGGATTACTTTGAAGGGGACAAAATAGATATTCATGAATAAATGAATAATTTTTGAAAAAAAACACAAAAGTCGCGATACTTTTTGAACACACCTCGTAAGATAGACAAGAGAGTTCAAAAGGGAGGGGAACGAGAGTGATAGAGTCATCATGTAAAGGGGGCAATATTGGAGCGACAAACATGGAGTAGGAAACGTAAAAAGGCGATAGATCCTCTTGGGAACGTTGAGCCTATCTTCTGAGGTGTCTCCCGTCCTTCCAGGACGCCAAGCGCTGTTTGTTGTAGTCGAAGATCGGATGCCAAGCCACAAAGCAAAGGGCCACAAACAAACCACAATATCTGTAGAATGAGCAAAAACTCGCGATGAGATTACAACCACAACATATGAGATCGAAGGCATGGTAAAGAAAATGAATCCTACAAAGGTGTGTGGTCTTGACGATATTTCGGTACGAATTACCCAGGCGTTGGGAAAGGAGTACGTATCTAACAAAGCAATTAAACAATTTTTTTAGAGAATACAGACTCCCGGAAAGTTGGTTCAAGGAAAGAGTTTCTTTCTCTTTCTAAGGAAGGGGTAGATAATGACGCTGATGAATGAATTTAAGAGTCGAGTACAGAGTATTCTAGACACAATTGGGAAAATAGGTGAATGACAGTCTAAATATAGGAAAAGGTATAGGCAAACTAATCATATTTTTTATTAAGTCAGGTTAAAAAAGCATCGAGATTGCGGGGGCAAGGGTGTGTGAGATCTTAAATAAGCATATGATATGGTGGGCAGAACCTCTGGTAGTCTTCGGTTGATGTTAAGTAGCAGCGAAAGTTGGAGCTGGGGTGATTACTGGGGACTGGGCACGGCACAAGATAGATATCCGATTAATTTAGCATATTGTCTGTGCAGAGAATAATGTAGCAGATTGCCACTAACGGGTCTGGTTAGAGAGAACCATTTGATCAAGCGAGTTGAGAACGCAGAGCTCTAGAAGGCACCTTTTGCGCGGCGCTGCATGTGGATCACACTTCCCAGTTGATGTGCGAGGAAGTTGAGGCCGCCAAACAATACCGCCGGTTGATCTACGCTACATAGACTCTCAAGTTGCTCGACGTGGGCTTCCATGGAGGTGAGATTCTGAGTAGCGCCTTTCGTACCAGCGGAGCATATTGCGGCTAGCCCTAACAATCGTGTCAAGCCCAGTGGCGTGGTGCATTCGTCTGCGCCTCGCAACCGGAGGGAGACACATATGTGCGCAGGTTCGAGCCCCACCGTTGCACATTTTTTATTTATGGGGGTCCTTTTGTGAAGCAATGCGAAAAGCAGTCTCGTGGACGTTAAATCTTAGCTGAGGATCGACCTGAAAACTTTAGTCTAACA
The DNA here is from genome assembly GCA_003439945.1 of Dermanyssus gallinae. NCBI lineage: Eukaryota > Metazoa > Arthropoda > Arachnida > Mesostigmata > Dermanyssidae > Dermanyssus > Dermanyssus gallinae. Next base: position 58,667 of record QVRM01005289.1, read on the forward strand.
ACCGTAGCAGAATTTTCTCCCATTACATTGACACATATCACCTCATTATCATGATTCACCGTTTCTACCTTCACACAAGGAATATTGCCTTCTAATTAGCAGCAATACGCCACCTCTATCTCGCAACGCACGGTCTTTGCTGTAGGCCTGGAATCGGCCACCGTTTAAGAGTTGTGCGTCTGTGACGCTTCCTGTTAGCGATGTTCCCACCACAAAAATCACAGTGTAAAATATATATATATATATATAAACATGGTTTTATTTATTTACATGTTGTTGCTTCGAGTGTATCTGACTGCCCATAACGCAAGAATGGTCATAATCGCAAACAATGTTGCAATTCAGGTTAGACAGGACATGCAGTTGAGGTGCTTGTACTAAGCATCCCAGGCTGCAGGGCAAGCTACAGTATCTCAACTGGCAGTATTCGGCCAAGGGAACTACTACAACAACAATTGAGTGAACATATAAAAGAGAAAGTATACAGTTAATGCAGGGAGACTAATCCGAATAACAGGAAAACATCCAACAGCTAATAAAAAGTGCAAATTGGGCTTCGATTTTGAATGCAAAATAGGGTCGGGGGTACCAGTTTGCCACGACTAGAGCAATCGCTGCAATTGTCAGATGGAAAAACTTGCCGCGAGAACAAAAATAACATCAGCAATGGAGCCAAAGGCTTCAGCAGCCCCCATTCTCAAATTGATTTGTTCGCCCTGATGCTTCGAGATTGCCTACAACAGTTCTGTGCGGCACTGCTTCTTCACTTCGTTTTTCATGGCCTAATCTCAAGGCGATAGAGCTCACGAGCCGAGACGTACTTTGCAGATGCTGCTGAGAAAATAAAGAGATTGTCCTAGTTCAAAAAGTTGTTTAATTTCTGGAGTGTTTAGTAATCTATCATGTAAGACGATAGTTAGCTCAAGTCGAGAAAGTACTGAAGTAGGCAGTTTTTATATTTTAACTAAGTTATTATAAACTCATTTAACCCTAGTAAACACAAACTATGAGCAGCGCATTCAATACAAATATTAAAACTCGTCTCAGTCAAAACTCCAACAAAATGCATTTGTTAAATACTGTGTTTCACATATTAGATGTTTTCTTAAAACGTAAAGATGCATTCCGAGATATATGTGTATATATATATGTACGGTGTACGCATATTATGAGTTTCACTTCGAAGAGAACTGCTACTGAGCGCGCTGACATTACATTTAGTAGCATAGATATATGTATTTAAAATGTTTCCTATATCCCATACAAACAATGGTTCTCAGTTGTTTTTTCACGTACCGTCGTATTATCGATACCGGATTGTATACAAATAAAAATGTTGTAGTTCGCTACTTATGACAGCACGTCCGAGTGCAGTTGTGGCGTTTCTACGAGTACATGCACTACGAACGGGCAGCTTCCGCCTTCTGCCTACGTTCCCGGTCGACTTCGAGATCTCATCGAGGCCTCGACGGAGTGGGGATTGTCTGTTCAGCTGCGAGGCTCCGTGCAGAACGCGCGCCACCCAAGGTGGTTGGCGGCACGCGGCCTAGAGCGGTGACTTAGCCTGGTCGCCTTAAACCCTTTCCATTCTCGCGTTCGATTTCAAAAGCAGGACATATGCATTGGACGTACCCAAAAGAGTTCTACGGGAATCCGCAGCAGAAGTGGACTCCCGCTCGTGATGCCTAGATTATCTCACAACGGCCGGCAAACCGACCGATCGACCGGCTGGGCCACTCTTTCTCCCGCGCTCTCTTTTTCACGATGGCTGTTGGGGGAGGCAGGCATGGCTGGCAGCGTGGGCGAGTACGCAGAGGAGGCTGTACGCGTCTCGGCGGCTGTTCGCTTTCTATCTACGACTACACTCAATCCCTACGCCTCCGTCGTACTCTTACTTGTGGAAAAGCAAGCGCCGCTCTCTTATCTTAAGCAGGGCGCTACTTTTTATACGACCACTGCTCATTCTCGTTACACTTCTCTACAACCCCCACCCCCCCCCAGCTGCATCCACTTGTAAAACGATTACACATCGAAAACAAACCATCCTTACAGTCCATGCGACCCTCTTCCTCAATCTATTTAAAGTCGTATATATCTATATATATATATATATACATGTGTACGTATGTAAACCGCTGTGCTGATTTACGCACGCTAGTACTTATTCATGACTCGGATAACACGCCATTTCTTACGTAACGTTGGTGGCGACACGAAGGGTTTTCTGACCTGCAGCTAAAAACCGCTTGGCCCTTAACGCCTATGGAACCTCACCTCTAAAAGGTAGCTGTATGTATGTATTTTTTATATTAAATATATATACAGGGTGTCCGGATGCTCTCGTCTGAAACTCTGGTTTTTGCATGGTCAAGCCCAGTGAGAAAATAATTTTGCCAAAGCAAAGCGGTGCAAAAATGTTTCGTATAAGAGTGAGATGATTTCTAATGCACTTTTATTAGCGCTTTCGACACGTGAAGGCAACGTTCCTTAAGAGAGTTTTGAGCCCTCTTAGAAACGCACAAAACAGGCTAACTTATTAGTTTGTCGAGAACCACGCCGTTCATCAAGGATCTAGTAAACCGCTTTCAACTTCCGACACCGCGTCACTGCGAGAGTCCGTAGGCACCTCGAGCAGAAAATGAGAAGAAATGCCAGAAGCGTTTCTTACAAACACCGACGATGTTGGTCAATACAATGGATGTCTCTCGAGGCAAACGACATCGTTCTCACCGCTACTCCGTCCATGGCGTTTCACCGCAAACTGTGCCACCGCACTGGGTTCCATAAACCCTTCCGATGAGTGTTGACTGCACATTTTTGCGGCCTTGTCTGCACCAACTATCATCATTGAAACATGTCGGAGAGGCCAGAGGCATATACCAACACATATTTCTATATTTGTCCAAGATTAACGGAAACGAATCTTTGTTTCCGAGATTTAATGAATACCGTATAATTGTAATGTAATTAAACAATTACCGAAAGGTGTGATTGTAATAGATATATAATAATAATTTTATAAGCTGTGATTTTAGGTAGTCTTTACGGCATACAGTTATAAAAGGCACGATTCTGGGGGAACGCATTGCTCAATTGAAAAACCGAGCAAACCGCATTCGGGAGAAAATTCTATTAGGTTGTTCCATAAATTCGTTCGGATTTTTACCAATTTTTGAAGATGCATGTCGTTACAACAGAATTTTTCATTGAATGCTGTATTGTATATTTGTTCAACTACCTTAGCCCAACGTTCAGGCAAGTTCACGGTTCCATCCCCTCAGAAGGTGGCGTTCTGGCTTCCGAATTAATGGTCTATATACGTTTTAACGCCTTCTAAAGAACTGCATTCTTTGCCATTAAGGGAAAATTGAAGGGACCGAAACAGATGGTAATCCGATGGAGCAATAACAGGACTATACGAGGATGTGGCAAATCCCATCAAAGTGTCATTTACTCCTTAGTGGTGAGGCAAAATGTTCCATTGTTGCGGTGGAAAGTCACTTTTCGTCTATTTGCCAATTCCGGCAGATTCTGTTAAATTGCCCTCTTGAAATTGTCCAGTTGTTGACAGTATTTCATCGTAATGATCGTTTGGTTATTACAACTCATAAAAGATCATCTTCTTCGCATCCCAACGAACACTTAACATCACTTTCCTTGAATGTGGTTCGAGCTTGGCAGTTGCTTTGGGCTCACTCTATTTTTTTAGCCACGCCCTTCTGTGGACAACGTTCTATAGAACATTCACTTCTCATCCCCTGTCACTAGAAAGACATACAATTTTTGCTAACAGGAAATGTTTGTCTTGAGGAATATATATATATATATGGATTTTGGACTTTTTGCCTGGGCCCAGGTAAATTATTGAGAAATTGTTACGAAGGTATGCAAGTGTCTCAGATTGGCCACGGGGACATACGCGCTGGCGAATTTTACCGGCAAAGGCTGTCATTGGATATACAACGGGGTAACGCCACGGCGGTGCTTGGCACTTGGTGCTTGTTCAGGTGGTCGAACCTGATGTAGTTTGCTGTCACGTTCACTACGGGGGACAATTGTTTACACTCCATTATGAGTTTAAAAAAATATATATATTCCCATTCTGGGACCAACACTGTTTAGTATATACATTAACGATATACATTAATTTTGTAATGATGTGAAAATTGTTCAGTGCGCGGATGATACATGCATTCTAATTGAGAGTGATCCAGAAATTGGCTAATAGAGAAGGTAACAAGTGCTATGGCGAGGACCAATCTCTGGTTGCGAATCAACAATCTATGTCTAATGTAAAAATACGAAAACTATGAAAATCAAGACGGGGTACGCTGCTAGCCATCATTTAACATTGTTGGCCACTCATGTGCTTCGCTAGCTTGTTATGCTAATACATACATATTGTTTTTTTCGCAATAATTTTGCATTTCAAGATGGTACATAATTAGATGCAGTCGTCATTATATACAATCTGAACTTTTCAGCGACCGTCCCACCGGGCGAGAAAGTGCAAAGACCGTCGATGCTCTGGCAGCTCGCTGCGTGGTATCTGCGAGCAGAACCGGCGTTGACATTTATCGCCAACTTGGTGAAATGCTTGAGTCGAACACACCAAGCTCCCTGGCGAGGTACACGTCTAACTGCACTACCTTAGCCGAGGTTTCGGTCACTTTTTCCTGCCACTCTAACAAAAATTGCTGAAGTGGTTCAGTAGTAAGTGACTTGAGCCTGACTCTGATTGTTTTCACTGCCGGTCCGCAACCCGCTAGCAGGCAGACAAGCGGTTTCTTGCCGTCTGCAGCAAGCAAAGAACCAGCTTCATATATATTGTGAAGCATCTTGCTATCTGTGTAAAATTTGCCGCTAATAATGGCCCCACATCCGGCCAAGGCTGAAGCTCACATTGGCACAATCTTAGCTCAAAAAGACGCCATTGTGTGAATAGAGGTAATAGCCGCCCGAGACCTGTCGCCGATGTTTGGGTAAACGTCGTTCCCGTATAGTGTAT
>QVRM01005290.1:0-70139 GCA_003439945.1 Dermanyssus gallinae
CTAGTGTTTTCCTTTGTTGTCTGTTGTTGCATTGTCGGAGACGGGGCATTCTTATTGCTTCGTAGACCGCTTTCGTTACGGCTGTCTGGTGCTTGTGCGCCATCACGTTGCATTTATACGCTTGTTGTTGCTGCTGCTGCTGCAGCGGAAGCAGTAATAATAATAACATTTGTAATTTCTATTTATTTTGTTTTTTTTGTAATAATAAAAATAATCATCATCATCATCATCACACCATCACCTCGGTCACAGAAAGCTGTTCACTTTCGACCGGTGGCGTTTGTTGATAATTTAGTTGATGTTGGATAAACTATAAGTAAAAAGAATTTAATTATGAAAAAAACGATTGATGTTGTTAATTGTATGTCGTTCAGCAGTGTTCGGTAGTGCTTTTGTTGGCTCTGGTTAATGGCTAACCTATTAAATGAGTAATTTAATAGGTTTAGCTTCGTATGTCGTAGTGATACTTGCATCAATGAGTGTGGACGTTCTACTGACGAATAGTGCTCGCTCGGAGATATAGTGGGTTGTGACTCTGAGGAAGCGGATCCCTGTCAGGATAACCGCGTTCAATTTGCAAGAGTCATCGAAGATCATATAGGGTCACACCTAGCTACGGCAAAGAGGTTAAAGCTTACGGCTTAACGCGATCAGGTTGTCGTAGCCTGGTGACTGCTCTTTCGACTGAGGAGCAAGGAAACCCGGTTCAAGACCCAAATAATTTTTTTTGTGTACTTAATTTATCTGTTTTTCTTTCCGGCTACGATTTTCCGAATTCGTACTGGCGATCAACTTTGTGAAGAAACAAGTAATGCAAGCAACATGGAGCATGCGCCGATGAAGCCGCCGAACGACATCACAGCTGCAAATGTCATGCATCTGCCGGCCGATGACGAGAGAGTAGCAGATGACGCATGTGGCCCGACGCCCAGGTTCAACAAGCCCAACGCCTCGTCTCTCGATGTCGTCACAGTAATCGTCCGAGGGAATCCAAGCGGACAAGGAGCAGCTTCGCTGTGAGAGCAACATTGAAGTCAAATACGACGTAGACGACAACAGCAACAAGATGGGCTTAAAGGAAAGTTCACAACGCCACGAAGGAAGGGACTTCGCTTCAAACGGAAGTCCAGGGCGATCATTTTCGGCGAAATCCGCGACTTTACGGCGGCATCCTTAGCGGCGGCCAAAGCGTCCGTGAGGAGAACCGTCCGTGAGATCCGCATGACACGCAACGGTGCTCCATCCTCGAGCCCATTGTCGCTAAATCCCTGAAATCCATCGGCGTCACAGGGGCAATCCGGGTGCGAAGTCGTGACCCTCGTTTGGGAGCTCTGATGCAAACGGACCGAGCTGGCAGTGCTTTCTATGCAATAAATCTGGGCACATCGCAAAAACTGCGAGCAAGCATAGAATGTCTGCCGTCAGTGCGCCGAGCCCGGCCACCTGCCCAAAGCGCGCTCGAACGAAACTGTTGCTGCATCACTTGCAAGGCCCCCATTCGACGAAGCATCATCCAATCTTCCAATCTAGGGAATGCATTTCGCCTGCCTACCAGGAAATTGTCGAAACCTCCTTAAGCAGGGAGCATTTTCCAGTAGCTCACTACGACGAAGCTGTTCAGGAGTGGCAGCTCACCTACTGAGGCTACTGAGTTCCAGAAGAGGGAGACAGAGGTAAGCGGTCGACGTGGGACAAAAGTCCCCTGACGCAAGCCAAGTCGCGCCTCGAAGAAGGTTCCCTGGCCGCTAGCCTGACGAACTCATTCCGTTTAGTCCACGCATTAAAACCGGAAGGCGGTCTTTGGCTGAACGTTCGAGCGGATCACAGTCTTCGCTCAACCATGTTCTTGTGGCATGGAGGCGGCGGCTCCCTTGAAGTAGACACGGCACGATGCCGTCAACGATGCGCTCGCTAGGGCCTTCAAGGACGCGGGATTTGCCGAGCGCATCGAGTCGACACATCTGTGTGTGAAGATGAAAACAAAGACCAGACGGCATGATCCTGGCCGCCTGGGCTATGGGAAACTGCTGATCTGGGACGTGTTCATTCGGAACGCTTATTCGGCAAGTTATACGACGATCTCCCGCACGGTAGGCGGCGTTGCACTCAAAGCGGAGAAGGATTGGATTCGTCATTACGAAGCCGTTGGAAACGCCCACACCACCTGTTCGTTCATCATTGAGACATGAGGCGTGTTAGGACGGGAGGCCATGGCTATAACGTCAATCGGACAGGCCAGGTCATCGAGGAGTCAAACTGAGACAAGCATCATCGCCTTAGTCGTTCGACGCGGCAACGCGAGACTGATTCTTGACACGCTTTCGAGCGGGAGAGGCCTGGAGAGACTGACGATATATATATATATATATATATCGTTCAAGAATTTCGTAACAAAATAAATAATAATTATTATTAGTTTTAAAGCTATTATTATTATTACACGTTAAACAATGTTGTTGTTGTAAGGTCTAAACGTATTATTGCAAGTTCTTTAAATTATTAGTTATTAATATTATTATTATTATTATTTATTACACGTTAAACAATGTTACAGTTGTAAGGTCTGAACGCATTATTGCAAGTTCTTTAAATGAATAGTTATTAGTATTATTATTACTATTATTATCATCATTATTACGATCATTGTGAGACTGCTCGACTGTGAGCTGACCGACCTACAACTTACCAGATGAACGCCGCATTTAAACGAGATGAGCACGACGGTCTCTTTGCGAGCGACGCCGACGCACGGCCCGCCCGTCAGGAACAGGTACTGACGGTTCAAATCGAACGGCTGGTAGGTTTCGTTGGCAGAGATGAGCTTCGTCACGGTGTCGTACGGCGGGGCGTCGCTGGCAACGCGTCGCTGCACGCGGCACGCCAGCGCCCCATTGCACTCGACCGGCTCGAGCTGGGTTCCGCCGCCTGCGCCGCCGCCTCCTCCTGCCGCGCTCCTGGTGAAGTTGAGCGGCTCACACAGAGACAGATAGACCAGGTCGAGCTGGCCGTCGGACAGCGCCCTCCGCACGACCCACGTGTAACTGTAGCCAGCGATAGATCACCAGTCACCAAAGACAAAGGCCGGACAAAGGTGAGCAGTGATCGGACATCGCACCGCAAACGAACAAACAAACAAACAAGAGCAAACACAGAAACATGTCAAAGCGTGAGTAAAGGTGAAGATCCGTCGTCAGCTTATCGCAGTAAACAATATATATATATATATATATATATATATATATATATATATATAAATATATACATATACATATATATAATAAAATATTGTGATGATTTATTAATCATTTACAATACGTTTGCACACTCAGCAGTGCTCGCCTTAATATATATATATATATATATATATATATATATATATATATATATATATATATATATATATGTGTATATATATGTATACATATATATATATATATATATATATATATATATATATATATATATATATATCTGTGCACGGCACTGCTGACCTCTCGATGATTATCACAATCCATTTAGATCGACCTAAATATCATCATCGACGTCGTGACTCAACAGCGAAACAAACAAACCAACACGCAGAACGCGAACACGAGAATCAAAGAATGGAGGCAACAAGCGCAGATCACGCAGATCGTCCGACATTGCGTAAAATCGAACGCGAGAAGAAAATGCTCATTCCGAGAAAGTTTGAGCGGTGTCAGCCGGATCAGTCAGACGTGATTAGCCCCAGCCAATCACGTCAGCCAGCCAATGACGTCTGACTCAGCTAAACAGTGCAACTCGAGAACGCTTCAATTAAAACCTTCACTTAGGCATTGTGTGAGTGACTTTCTTCTTTATATATAGATATATATATATATATATATATATATATATATATATATCTACCCTGCAGCATTTTCTCCCTCTCAGTCTTTCTCGACTTGACGCATTAGTCAAACAATTATTATTGTTATTGTTGTTCTTGTTGCTGCAAACATCGTCATTATTTAGATTCTCAACATGTTTCTATTACCTTAATTTGATCCCAAAAAAAATTCGATTACGATTCATAAATATCTGGCTAACGTCCAGACTGAGAATGCCTTATGTAAAATAGATTTCGATCAAAACTCGACAATTTCTCGAGTTATAAGTGGCCACAAACAGATATAGGGTACAAATGGGTCCTATCACTCGGTACTGCAGTCATTATCGGTAATACCATTTAGGATAGGGATAAAAAGTTGCTTTAACGAAGAAGTTCTAATTTCAACCTGAAACTACAGATAAACGCGCCAACCTTGCCAACCATTAGTAACTATACAAAGTGCAACCTGCTTTCATCTCTTCGAGTGATAGGTGAAATCAGAGCAAGAGGCAACAGCAAAACAGAACGCTGTTATGTAGAATAGCATGGCACGGGTACCATCCGTTTATCTGTATGAACAGCAACACCGTTATGAGTTTGACGACCACATTGTTGATGTGTTCTCGATGCAAGGTTGGCCACCGTTGAGCAGCGGCGAAGCCCCTCAAAGTACTGGCTCGTAGTCGGCAACAAAGCACTCCGCTAATTGAGCGCGCTGAATACGGAACAGAAACAGCATATTCATACATACATATAGCTATGTATAAATATGCTGTTTCTGTCTCGTATTCAGCGCGCTCATATATATATATATATATATATATATAAGAAGAAGAGCAACATGGCTAGATAAAGCGCAACTTGCCCGAACAAGCCTGAGTGATGCTAAGAGAGATTGGCTAACTTGATAGCTCGCATGCCAAAGAAGTGATTCGCTAATGCGGCACGTTGTATATGAGACACGAATAGCTTACTCCGTTATTGCAGCACTCCATAAATTCATATATATATGAGAAATGAGAAGATCAGATATATATATATAAATATGGCGAGGCGAGAGAGTAAATGAGAGACACCAAGGGAGGTGGTACAAAGCGATAAGTACATGGGCGGTGGTACAAAGCGATAAGTACATGGGCGGTCTAAGGGGCTAGTGCGCTCGTTGGTTATTGTTGTCATCTACCGGGGTGTCGCCGGTTCAATCCCTGTCGGTACGGATTGAGAACAGATGACACACCATACCGCTGGCAGTCAGCGGCCATGCTGCCTAGACAAGAACTGTTGGTCAACCTCTACAAACAAACCAAATAAATGACTGACTAATAAACTCCGTTACATCCATCGCCTGTTTCAGTGACGGATCAGTATTCGGTCACATGAACGGTTGGGTATTAAGATCAGGGGCATGCTGCATTTATTACGCGAGTATCTAATACTCAACTACAGCCGGCCCCTTGTAATGTCTACGGCTATGCACTGTACGTTAGACGAGGTACAAGCGTATAGCATAGAAAAATAAATTAGTTAATAAAATAAGAAGCACAAAAACAATAAAATAATAATAATAATAATAATAATAATAATAATAATTTTGAACATACAGGCCAGCAACTGACTATCGAAGACCGCCGAAAGTGTTAACACCAGCCAATAACGAAATACAAATAAGCGACAGCAACCCAATATGCTCTTGAAGAGAATCTTAAGATCATGATGACCCAGACAAGTCATACTGAGTCACCGCTAAGGACGCTCCTGGTTATGGACTAGACGTCCTCTGCTTCTATCGTAGCCGCTGCAAGAAGTGGAATATTAACTATTTCAAACCAGTGTACAGTCGTCCTATTTCCGTTTCCCTTAGTTTATCTCCACAAAACAACACGAGGACCGAGGAAAACGAATTCTTGTTTTAAGCTGTAGAATGCTGTGGACTGGCAAACTCCCACCGCTGTCACCTTAAGCTATTGCTTGTACAGTTCGCAATACAACAAGCACGTTGCGAGTTGTTTTTGGTACACACATTTGTAGCGCGTACATTCATCATAAAAAATCAAAATTCTAAACTCTTCATTATTCAGAAAACCACTTCGGAACCGACTGGCGACATCAACGAGTACATCATGTACAGTATTCCCTCCGATAGTCGCAAAATGTTTTTTAATATGGCCAATGCTTAAACCCAGTGAATGAATGCGCAGTAGTGCTTGTTCGCCGACCCCCGAAAGTACGAGTTTGTGATTTCACACACACAATTGGTTGTCGCCTAGAAAGTTGAGTCCGTGGATTGTCATTATATTGCTTTCCTCAATAACCTATTGATTAATGATTGTTCGTTGCTTAAAATGTATATTGAGTGAGATTTGCACTTCTTTGGAGTAAGCATTTTCTTATTCTTAAACGGATTTAGCAAACAATATGGTGTAATCCACCTTTAACTGGTACACAATTAAGTAAAAACTTGTATCATCTACCTGCAATGCATCTTTCTTTACATTTTCTGCTAGCTGCCTTTGAGGAGAGAAACTCCGCCATATCTCCGCTGTTCAATCTGAAAGCAAGCTCTGCTCTGGTTTTCAGCAAATATATGGTAATACGTCACACCTTTACAATCGTTCATATGACGTACAGTACCTCGAAGCGTTACGCTGTTTACACAGAAAGTCGCCAGTGAGGATTTTTGTCGGTTTCGCAAACCCATGTGAGTAGCTGGCCGCATAAGGTTAGAAAACTGTTCCTATACGAGTTAGCTGTATATTGTTCAATTAGTTTTGTATTCTCGGTATACGTTCAGATGCTTATGTCGCTCATAGGCAGCGGGGACGACAACATGGTTCGGCGCTCTCGTGACGCTGAACCTATTACCCAGTAAACAGCTAAGAAGGAAATGTTTACACAACGCGCGGGAACACGGACAATACGAGAAACCACGGAATGAGCGGGTAAAAAGAGGGTAGGACGGACAATTAACCAGCCAGGCTCCCCTGCTGACACACGCACCTACAGCCTAAGAATCATGGGCTTTTTTGCGCCATCTGGACGCATAGCGGTGCGTGCTATTACGTGAAATGCTCCGTCTGAGTGAAACTAGCTATTCCTTATGAATATTTGCAGAGCAGGAGGCCCCATCCTGCTCTGTGGGCGGATGAGATACGCTTGCGGTGAAGTGGGATTTAAATCCCCTGATTCCTTTCCGTTGATAGCAAATCTGCAATTCTGCCAGTATCGACTCCGCGTGAAACTAAGTATGAAATACTATATAATTATTATGTGGATGCCTAAGTAACATACATGCTGCCGCTCTATCATAAAAAAAATTGAAACAGAGCCGAGAATGCTTCAGCGCGATGTAAGCCCTTGCCCCGATATCGGATGGCAGAGTTCCCACGATCTCCGGAAATAATGCTGGTGGTAAATACTCGAGCATCTGAATCATCCGGAGACTCAGTCTGTTGCAGAAAAATAACAACCAAGTTTCGAGTGTACTCCCGAAAGACACGATACGGCAAGTACGTATTTACAAATCGATTCCAGAACTATTATTATTCTATTTTTCACAGCAGACACCCTTTTCGGATCACTGTCGTGGATAGTATTTCACTCCGTGTTTGTTCTGCTTGTTCGATTTTGAAATAAAATAGCGAATTCAAAGATTACCGTCGACTGGCTAGATAAAGACCGTATATTACATACAAAACAGCTATCTGCCTATTTCTGTCTACATATTCTCTCTATGTGTGTGTTCCGTCTAGTCTAACCCTGTCAAAACAAATCAAAGAAGGAACATACAAAAAATCGCCGACGACTATACTGATCAGTACTAGTAGTCAACAACCTTCACACATCGGACAATCAGAGTTACTTTCACCACCTGAAGCACACCTGTTACAATCAATGACAAACCAAGATAAGCATAAATAGGTGAACACTAAAAGTTCCTCGCCTCCATCTTCTCAAAAAACACGCCTAAACAACTAGTGCAGTTATACTGCAATTTCGGACAAGCTTAATGTCTGAGATAACCCCAATCCTGCGCGCGAAGTGCTGTGTCTTCTAAGAAGCTGTCTATGTCTGCTAAGGAACACAACAGCCAAATGAAAAAAAACAGCCTCTCCCACTGAACGGTCTTCCAGAAAACACACACTCTCTCTCTCTCGCTCTTAGTATTGTTACATGAGACGGATCAGAAGGCGTATCGATGCACAGCAGTACATTGATATGCGGCACATTAGTGGGAGATAGTGTTTAGACCTTGCCGTCCGCTTGACAGCCCCAATGGTTACCGTGCACATCATACCCGTACATAATGGCGTTCACCACGCCGAACAACTAAGATTGTCTGATGGTTAACATAGTAGCAACGCCCCCTCACGCTCACGCCGTTCCGCCTATAGCTGAGAATTCTCGCCGCCAAGTGCAGGTTACATCAGGCAGCATGTCTCGCCGTCCAATGCAGGTTACATCAGGCAGCATGATTCTTGGAGATGGCTGCGCAGCCATGACCGCACCACGATATTTGCCAGCAACAGGAACTGCAGAGTGCGTACTCTCTCTCTCTCTCTCTCTATATATATATATATATATATATTTTTTTTTTTTTTCGGCGTTCGAACGTCGAGGTGTGCAGACGTGTTTTCGGTGACTTACGAATAGTGCGACGTTTCCTGGCTCGTGTGCTACGGCCTGACTTGGCAGTGGCCCAGTCGGATCGCCTATACATTGCGCTCCGTTCAAGACTAGAGACTGTTTCATTCGTGAACCGTGAGGTGCCGTTTAGTTAATCGGTGCTCCTGTGCAGCATACTTTTTATTACTTGTGTTCCAAAACAGCCACGCCATAACACGGCTTCTGTTCCGTCAATTTAGACGGTGGAGCCGTTCTGGCAACCGGCTGATTCCGCGTGCCTGCACGCGCCTACATTCGGCGCCAGTGCGACTGTTTGTAAACAATCACTTGCCTTGGTGACATATATATACAAGGCGCTGGTGACATATATACAGAAGGTGACATACATATATATGGTTATATATATATACACAAGGCGACATATATATACAAGACAGTGGTGACATATATATATATATATATATATATACAAGGCGACATACATACACACATTGGTGACATATATATACATATACTCGGCGATATAACTATACAAGGCATTGCGAGTGAATTTGAAACGCGATTATGGGTCCTAATGACCCGGCCCGGCTAGCTGTGCCTCCAGCTAGCCTGGACATAGCAAACATTCGCACTGATGCACCTACAGCCGTCGATGACATATCGAGGCCTGCTAGCGCCATGAGTAACAAATCGGCGGGCGTCAAGCGAAGAAGGCAAGGCGTCGATGCTGACTCGGTGGTTGATGAGCCCTCGCTTGACGATGGTTTCACCGTTGTTACTAGCGCAAGGGTTAAAAGACCGTGCTGCGGGAGCAAAAACAATTAGACCGGCTGAAAAGCGAAGTCAATTCAGGAGCATTTGGAGCATTCAGGGTTCGCCTCAGACACAAGGAGAATCCTGACGGGAGTTTAGCCGACTTCAAGGAAGGTTCGATGTTAAGGCTATTCAAGGCTATTCACAGTCTAGTGCCGGAGGGCCGAATTTCTGGCGACAAGAGTAGCATCTTTATCAACGTCTCCTCCATCGAGGTGGCTCAGAAGCTTTCACGCCTAACATGCGTAGATGACATCCCGGTGACCGCCTATTGCCCAGGCTTGGCCTCGTTTAAGGCCAGGATTCAAGGTGTCTGCACGTCGCTAACAGAGGAAGAGATTGTAACGGAGCTATCAAACGTCGGCGTCACAGCTGCCCGAAGACTGATCGTCTCTTCTGGCAATCAAAAGAAGCCTTTGCCAAAAGTGATCCTGACTTTCGATCGTCAACCACCGGCGTCAGTGTTCCTGGGCTACCGCTCGCATGCAGTGGTTTTGGAACCCGACCAGCCCCGAGTCTGCTTCAACTGCTCCAGGGTTGGCCATATTGCGGCGAGCTGCTCACTTCCTAAGGCTTGTCGCAATTGTGGCAAAGGGGGCCATCTAGCTGCCGACTGTCCTAACGCAGCCAAATGTGTCAACTGCGGTGGACCTCACGATGCAAAATCACCCAGCTGCCCGCGACTATTCTACCTGAGAGAAAGAAATCGGGTCCTAATGGAAGCCAGAACCCTCCACCAGGTTCGGGCTACCCACCCGGATGCATCTATTAACGAAGCCTTGGTAGCGCCTGCGCCCTCTTCACGGGGCTCTAGTGTTGTTGGCCCAGCTTCATCAGCCCCGCAGGAGGCGACTTATGCCTCAGTGGTGCGCGGCATCGCGGTTGGGGGAAACACCACCCCGCAGCTCCTTCTGCCTCGGCCCAGAGCGGCTCCCAAGCAGCGTCGTCGAGCTAAGCCACGAACGAACGTCACTCGCACTCGTCTTCGGGGACCTCGCAAGCCAGTGGCTCAAGGATCGACCGGATTAGTCCGGGACTTAATATCTATAAAGTCCGAACTGTCAAAAATGGTTAAGTCAATCACGAACGCGCTACAGCCCTTATTGGCGCTGCTGTCGGTTGCTAGCAATTTTAGACAATCATAATGACGGGTGATCACAACAATTGCAGGACAGTGACACAACCCATACATGCCACCTTGCCGGATCCTTCAGAAGGCGCCGGCCCAAGCTCCACATCAGGGCAGAACCCTGCGACCACACCAGACCCCTTGGGGTCTAATAGGGTAACTTGTCACCAATGCGGCCAAACTTTCGCCAGGCGAGGCTTCCGTAGACATGTCACGGTCAAACATGGGGGCGGGGGCGCCACTCTAGTCCCTAACGGCGTCATGAACGAGTCCAATTTCGACCTCACGGAGTGCATCCAGGCGTTCATGAAAAATGGAAAGCTGGTTCGTATCTTGCCCAAAGTGGTAAGGAAGTCGGTGGCTGACGCCCTGTCAGAGGTGTGTATTAAGGTTGCCTCGGACAACGACGACGCCGCCTGGCTCGGGCTTTTCTCTTTCGCTCCAGTCGTGCTGAGGTTACCAATAGGCTGCAGGGATACACGCTCTCTAGCAGTGGTCATCAGAAAGAACTTAGTGGAGTTTCGACGCGGCGTTCGGCTTACAGATCTGGTTCCCCTGCTCACGGCAGGAGAGTCGGGTGGTAATGCTGAGCAAAATCAGTCGATCACGCGGGCCGTGTCAGCCAAGCTATCGGACGGGGACGTGTCCGGAGCAGCCCGCCTTCTTCTATCTGATGACGTCATGGTCGATGAGCCAGCGGCCGCAGCGTCGTTACGGGAAAAACACCCCCCCGCGCAACCGGACTTGTGCTGGCCGTCTCCCCCACCCTTACAGCTCTTACCTTCATCTACGTCGGCCGAGGATGTTCGTTTTGCTGTCGGATCATTTGCAAAGAGTTCGAGCGCGGGCCTGGATTTTATGAGACCTCGACTCCTACAGGACCTTCTGTCACCGACTCTCGGCTGCTCATCCGACACACTTAGTAAGGCCCTAGCGAAGGTAATTGACCTACTGCGATGGGGAGCCCCGCATCCAAGGTGGTGTCCCCTCATCTTCGGAGCGAGACTGTTTGCGCTGAAGAAGAAAGACGGCTCGTTCAGACCTATCGCTTGCTCTTCAGTACTACGTAGGGTCGCGGCAAAATTAGCAGTGAGGGATTCTAGAGATCTTATCAACCTAGCAATTGGGCCCCACCAGTTGGGTTTTTACACCAAGGGGGGTGCTGAAATAATGATCCACGCCACCAGGGCTTTTATAGATTCTCGAATCGATTCGTCCGTGCTAGTTAAGCTTGATTTTAAGAACGCTTTTAACACTGTGAAAAGGAATCACCTGTTGAGAGTGGTCGGAGATGAGGCCCCTGGCATCTATCACCAAGTGAAATTGGCCTACGGTGATTCGTCGCACTTGGTTTTACCCTCGGCACTGCTCACCTCGGCTGTAGGGGTTCAGCAAGGAGACCCCCTCGCCCCCCCTCTGTTCTGTCTTGCCGTTAAGGACTTGGTGAACTCACTCGAGAGTCCACTCAACCTTTGGTATTTAGATGACGGGGTCATCGCAGGCAACATTGGTACGGTCTGTGAGGACATAAAGAAGATCTTAAGTTTCGCTACATGCAGTGGTCTGGAGCTGAACCCAACCAAGTGTGAGGTTCACATTATCGGCTCAGGTACAGCCGATATCTCCGCTTTACGGGATCTTCTTCCGGGGTGCCGCGTAACAGGCGACGACTTGGACCTCCTCGGGGTACCCCTGTTTTCTTGCCACCTTGGACCGAAAATCGAACAAGAAAGAGAAAAGCTCGAGATCGGCTTCAATCGCCTTCCCCAGCTGGGCGCTCACCGGGGGTTGTACCTTCTGCGCGCATGTTTCTCTGCGTCAAGGCTAAACTACCTGTTCAGGGGAATCAAGTGTTCAGCCTTCTCGCCCCAGTTGGAGGAAATAAACTTGAAGCTAGGCCTGGCGTTGGAATCTATACTTAACCTGCGGTTGCGAAACGACCCCTTAGTTCAAGCCGCCTTACCGGTAGCCAGAGGTGGACTGGGCCTGCCTGAAGCAGTTTCTCTTGCAATCGCAGCACACATCGCATCCTTGCATTCGGCGACGAGTGGCGTTGAAGCTAATCTGGACCCCGAAGCAGTTTCAAATTTTCGAGCTACGCTTGAACGAACTCAGGAAGATGCCATTGCATTTTGTGGGTCTCTACCGGAGACCCCCTCATTTCAGCGCGCGTGGTCAGAGCTGGCAAACAACGGTCGTTGGAATGGCTTATGGGACCGAACAACTACGGCCGCCAACAAAGCGAGGCTACTGGCAGTTTCTTCACCGGGTGCAGGTGCATGGCTGCAGGCCCTCCCAAGCCCTCAGCTAGGCACCCTCCTGGACGACGAGTCCACTCGCATACTAGTCGGGTTGAGGCTGGGAGCAGAGCTAGTCTCCCCACACCGGTGCAGATGCGGTGACGAGGTCGATTCCCTAGGCCACCACGGACTTTCCTGTCCCCAAAGTTCAGGTAGAATCGCGCGCCACTCAGCCCTGAATGAGACATTCAGCAGGGGGCTGCGATCGGCAGGCTACCCATGCATTTTGGAGCCGTCTGGCTTAGTCAGAGATGATGCCAGGAGACCAGATGGTATGACCTTGACTCCGTTCGAGCGGGGCCAAATGCTGGTATGGGACGCGACCGTAACCGACTCTTTAGCCCCCTCAATGGTCGGTACGGGCGCAGCCCGCCCTGGACACGCGGTAGCCCTGGCGGAGGCAGCCAAGTGCAGAAAGTACTCCAGTGTCGGCTACCCACACCTGTTCTCACCTCTCGCATTCGAGACATTGGGCGGGCCTGGAGTGCTCACGAAGAAACTGCTCAACGACGTCGGGAGAAAACTGGCACTCGCTACAGGAGACAAGAGGGCAGGCGAATATCTACTACAACGTCTCTCATTAGACGTTCAGAGGGGGAATGCCGCTTCGGTGAGAGGTACCCTGGCTAGGTGGACCAGCCCAAGCCTGGACCTAACACCTTGAGTTTTGCCCCGAGCGGGTTGTGCACATGTTCTTACACCACAATTGTATACTTTGTCACACATAAATATATATATATATATATATATATATAAATATATATATATATATATTATTAAGAATACACATGGAGCGACAATTGCCTTCTATTATTATGCCTCATATATATATATATATATATATATATATATATATTATTGTATTTGTTTAGCAATAATTCCAATCGCATGCAATTCGAATTAACGAGCAACTACTTTCATTTTCAAGAGCTGGTCTCGCTTTCGTCGTTCATGTTCATTTCTTCTACCGCGTGGCATTTCCTTTAACACCGTCCTTGAGTTATGATTCAGCTGCTCTTAGCTAGTTATTGCATCTTTTTTGTTTATATCGCCGTTGCCTTAAAGTCATCAGAGAATCAGTAAAATGTCCGTAGGATTGTATCTACCAGCCGGCAATCAAAGTAATAGATGTCGGCTCTCTTAGCATCGCAGCAGAGTTATAATAGGGTGCAAATATCAATAACGCATAACAACCAAAAACAACGAGAGTTGTTCACCTGAAAGCAGCACTCGTACGCGAGATATTCTCGTAAAACCACTGACAACCACAGCAATAGCAGTAACTGCCACAACCATAACAACAATAACAACGACAGTAATATTTTACTGGCTGAAATAGCTAAAACGGAAGAGGGAATAGCAGAAAACTCGAGCCAAGAGCGGAAATCAGCTGTCGACAGCCACCATGTCTCTTCTACGTTCAGGACTGGTGCTGCTGTTGCTGTGCCGGCCAGCGTAAGCCTCTTCCATATTCGAATGTGAATATATTGGGAAATTCGAGCGGAAAGAAAGCCGCGTTGCCCATTCTGGGGGAGGCTAGCCAACGAAGACCCTCTTATACCTAGACAAGCAGCCTTCGAGTAGAAGTTAAACACGACAGCAGCAGCAACAACAACACCAACAACATCAACATCCCAAGACGTGAGGTCCACAAAGCCAACTCCACGAAACCTTGAGGCACAACAACGCCTTCAGTGGGCCATGTTGTATCCTAATGAATGATCTGCCCGACCATTATCATCGTCATCATCTACCGACAACACCGACGGCGGTGGCGTCGAAATAAACAGCGAAAACATAAACGTGTCTGTCTATGACGCTAACTCAGCCAGCAGCAACGGCATCAGTACCATATGGAGCATAACCATCAACAACGAGAACAACTTTACAGGTCAGAGCAGCAACAGCAGCAGCCCCTCAGCAATTCATCCCTCGACACGTTGTTTTTGTGTGCCACATTTGCCCGCTGCATCCGCGCAAATGCGAACGAGTTTTCTCGACGCAGTGACCACCTGCTTGGTTCACTAGAGAATATTTCACTGTCATACAACGCGTTAATCTCGTCTTATTTTTTTGGGCCGATTTTTAATCCACTCCGACATTTACCTTGCCTAAATTGGGAACCAAGAAAAGCAATTTAAGAAAGGGCCGGCCTGGGTCTCAAGCCTCCCAGGCCTCCCGAATGCAAGGCAAAGGCTTTGCCAATAAGCCATCTTGCTGCTCGGCTTTTTTCCGATTTGTTACAGTCTGGCAATGGCAGCTAGCTACAGGGGCTGCAGCACGGCAGTGCAACGACAATTAACCAGCCAAGCACCTGGCCTTCTCCAATAGGGCCTTTGTTTTTGACGGTTTCCCAGAGAATTTGCGCTCATTGCGTGACGATGCAGGGTCACAAATGTCTCATCAGAAAGATACATTAGTAATGAATAACGAATATGAAATACCCACAAACGTGCCAGCCAGGTAGGTCGTCGTTACACGTAGTATCGACATAACATTGTGTCCACAGCAGACAGCTGCATTTCTACACGTAGCCAAGGCCGAACGGCAGACTTTGCGTAACTATATAATATAACTATATATAACCACCACGTTCGTCTTTACGAAAGACATTAACGTTAACGTGAAAAAAACGCCAGGCCTTTATTGCAAATGAATCACTGTCAAACCATCTTGTACTGCAAGGCGTCAAACGAAACAGCTAACTGTTTCTTTCTTAACTTTGCACCAGTTCGACTGTTTATTCAGTGGAAATATCTAGCAGTCAACACGCACACTCGGACATTATATATATATATATATATATATATATATATATATACAGGACTACACGGCTGAGCATACAGATCTACTTCTGCTGCTACGAGAACAATCTGACATTCTGCGGCCATCTTCATGAGTCCACGCAATCCGCAAACTTCTTGTGTACCGTCGATGATGTGGCGCCTGAGCCGACAGGCGATGAGGTCATGAGAAGCTAGGCATTGGCTACCGTCAGAAGCTGAGGCTGCCAGCTAAAGTTCACTGAGTTCGTTAGGCATCAAGTGCACAACCTGTAGCAAAGGAGCACCTTTTTTAATGCACAATGTGTTTCCAATTAGAAGGGAAGCCTGGCCGAGAATGTCGTGAGGTTCTTTAAAGCCTGCGCTTTAATAATAAACAAGCGACATTACAGACGAACAACCCTAATTTTAACAGCACCGGGGATCTCGCCAACGACTACGATGACTGCTACATATAACTGCTTTTGTCTCCCGCCGTCCCGATGTCCCGGTGAAACGAGACCTTTGCCTCAAAAAATATATATATATAAGTGATTATATCGAACTTCCATGTAAGCGGGCATACCATCGTGCCGACCCGCCATACGCCAAACGATTGCAACGCGTCGAAACTCTAGCCAGAGCAGCGAACATATATGTCATCGATATTTAGGCTAAAATACCTGTATGAGCATTGCCGCACGCAATCAATCCACCGCGTCATCATCGAATCGTTTGGTGAGCGGTATGTCTTGCGCATAGCTGAATATTTCAAGAACCCTAAAGCTGTACATGCATGTGCCGAGGCCGCATGCCGCGCGACATGACATAATACGAACGCGTTGAGATACCCGCTACCACCTAGACACATTGCGTGTCAGAATCTACCTTCCAACAAACCAAAGCATGCGTAGAAGTAGAACGTAGCAGACATAGACTGTAAAATGCAATTCAATATTCAACTTAGGCCAACCATCTGTGCCCATCATCACCACCATCATCAAAACAAACAATAGCGCAGATACGGACAACTACAACTTGCCGCGAGACTAACTCAACACACCTCAACAAGATGCACGAGGATACACTACAATAGCAGTGAAACTTAATCATGACGGTAAGCAACAACAACAACAACAGCAACAACAACAACAGCAATAACAACAACAGCAACAAAAACAGCGACAGCAACAACGACGACAACGGCAACAGCATTGTGTGAAACAAAAACAGTCAAGAACAACAACAACAACAACAACCACAACAACAACTGCCTTACTACCAACCACAGTAGCTTCGGCATTTCCAACATGTGAATCTCTTTTGCTGGAATATTGACGATTGCCATATCTTAATCATATCCTAGTAACATGTTAATATTTAATCATACGAATTAATATTACCCTAATAACGTGTTAAAACTGTTAAAACATGTTAAAAACAAATAACATGTTAAAACAGCAGCCCAATGCGACGCAGTTTTCGCAGTTAGCTTGGAACTTCGTCGCCTCACCGCGCCTTTCATCCTTCTCCTTATCAAGCGTAGGTAGCCTTGTCGGCAACAGCAGCAGCAGGCAGCAAAGTGCGCAGCCTACGCGGCTAGCGTGGCGCACTTCAAGAAGAGCAATACAATGAAATCGAATGAGCTGGCAAACGGCATCGAGAGTTCGTCAGATGAGTCATCTACGTTCGAGATGCATATGCCATCTCTAGCTCGTACGACGACGACGACAACGACGACACAACAACAAACAGATGCTGCCGGCGCCACAGAGAGTGCGCGCAAGTTTCTTAGTGAGTCGTGGCTCATTTACAGAGCCGGCGGCGTTTATCCGTCCGTCCGTCCATCCATCTTATGAATTACGACAAGCGTGTGCAAGGGTGAGCGCAGAACTCATTGACGACCGTTGACCTCGGTGACCTCGCTGAAGACGCGTTGACGACAAACTCCATCAACAAGTAGAGCACATTCAGTTCTATATGCGATCAGTTGCTGTATGCGATTAGCAACTGTGAACTATGCACCTCTGCATGGACAGATCTGCTGCTGCTGCTGCTGCTAAAAAGTGTATAACGATGATCTTTCCGCGTCCGTACGACGACCATAAGACGGTGCGGTGGACACATGCAACGTAAAGCAAAACGTAACCACAGCAGATTTATCTACCGAGCAAGATGGCTTAGTGGCAAAGCCTTTGCCTTGCATTCGGGAGGACTGGGTTCGAGACCCAGACCGGCCACTCTTAAATTGGTTTGCATGGTTTCCAATTTAGACAAGGTAAATGCCGGAGTGGATTAAAATTAGCCATGGAATGAAAAAAACCGTACACGGGCAATTGCCTTACGGGAATTCTTTTTTAAAAAAATCTGTATTGCTTGGTCTGCTTACAGAGTACGACAGCTCGCCGAGCTCTTCCTAACTAACTGACCGACCGACTCTTCATCGAGACTATATAACAGGTGGGTAAGGCAGTGGAACGAATTTCGAAAACGATCTAGTAACTTCTCAACCAAATGATGGGAAGCCAAACATCAGCAATGGTGGAATATATATATATATATATATATATATGAATAGACTATAGTGTAAACATCTCGGCTCAACGACAGCCTTTCAAAGGATAGATTAGGAAAAAAATTTAACGATACATCACGCGAAAGAGAATTCGCCTCTAAGTCAGCACAACAGACGCTAGGCTAGGAGGACGGATCATACACACGTAGCACACAGAAAGGCTCGTCAAACATGTTCCGCCGGATTTTGCCTGTCCGTCAAGAAGCAACAGCCACCCCCGGCCAAAAAAACTCTGAAAACTGCATCGACGGACCTTGTGCCTTTATGAGCCTGACTGTGACGGAAATCATGCGGATGTGAATGATGACAACAACGACAATGATAGTATTCTTTCAACACTTCCCAAGGTGATGCGACGTCATATCGCCTTCTCTGCAGTCACTTTGTACGTGAACACGCAATTAACAAAGCGCAGGATCAGTGACACAACAAACTTAGTAACAGCAACAATTAATAATAGCAACAACAACGCAGCAGCAGCAGCAGCAACAACCATAATAACATCAACGCCGCAGCAGCAGTAACCAAAAAAAAAAAAATAATAATAATAATAATAATAATAACAATTGCGCCAACCAGTCTAATTCACAGTCAAAAATGTCAATGTTTTTACGTGACCTTCGTGACCTTCCTCGAAGGAGACTCCGACCGATGCACGTTCGGTAAAAATATTACCAAACATTTGCGCAATGATGAATGATAACGAAACGTGGCCAGCGTCGCAATGACCTTAGCAACAAAAAACAATAGCTAAAGGCTAAATTAAAGACGGTCAACCACAATAGGAGATTAGCAAATAGACGACAAAGTATGCAACACAACATAAAAAACAATATATATATATATATATACATCTGAAAACGGTCATATGCGACATGACAACGATACCTGAAAAAATAATAGCGGAAGCAACAAACGCAACTTTGACAATAGCAGAAATACTAATAATTCGTTCAAGCCAGTCTATTATAGTATGAGTAATAAACGTATAGACTCGTACACCGTCGTCACATCATCAGATGATGATGATGATGATAACAGTAATGTTGTTAAAAAAAACAACAACAATCATGACGACGACGACGCCAACAACAACAACATAACGAACAAGCAAAAGTTAGAGTCCTTTTGTACGAATTACAAGATTACTAAATTAGGACATAAACAGGCTTGGGAAATATTTGTGTCAAAATTAATGAATTCATACTTCCTCTAAAAAGCCACGTAGAAACTTGACACATGTCGATAACATTTGGAAGCTCATTTAAAAACTCTTCCGCACTTCATTCGTATATGAATATAAGGGGGGAACCCATCTCTGATAATGTGCTCGGTAGAGTGCACAGCAAGACTGCGGACAATTGTGAAGTCTTTTTTGTGTGTAAAAACGTGAATTTCTAGCAATTTTCCTCTTTTTGTTTACCGGTTTTACGGACGTGACAGCTCTAGCTGGCGTGGCTTTTTCGGTTATGATTTAAAGGAGTGACGGCCAGGAGGGCACAACGTGGCAAATAGCGAAAAATCAAACAAACTTTACAATATAATAACACGCGCGCTGCTGGTAGATGGCGACGGCGACGACGACGACGCCAATATAAACGATTACAAAAACAGGAACAACAACAATCGACAAAGACGACCACGCGCACTATGTGCTCAATGCGATTTCAAGTGGATGATTGCGTTCTGAATCATCCTGTATGAATCAAGCATGCACCCACATGTACGCAGATACAGATATGCATCTGTACATACATGACGAATGAGCGAGCGAACGCGAAAAAGCATAGAAGATAGCCTCTAGCAGCAGATAATGAGTGGCTCTCCCCTTATTATCACCAGATAATGAGGAACCGGTGACGCCCCTCTCCTTGAATAGAGGTAGGCAGAGTAGTGGAGTCGAAACGCGTCTCTACAACAAGGCGACCGGCGGTAAAGAATAGGCGATAAAGATGCGCGAGAGAAGCACGCATCATTAAGCATTCGAATTCTCTCGTCCCCGAGCCGACGTTTAGGTGTCAGTAGCTTCTTGTTGCTTGGGCCGTTGTTGTTGTCGTCGTCGTTATTGTTGTTGTCGCCGCTGTTGTTGCCGTTGTTGTTGTTGGTCTGAGAAACTATGACCGAGATGTCATAATGTTGTCATAACTGTAGCCGGCAACGCTGCTTCTGATGGTGTGAATGCAGTTAGCAACGCCGTGCGAATAATTGATAAGCGGCTGAGACGTTTTCGGCTGGTGTACGTATGACTAAATGCACGTCGAACAGGCACGCACCCCTCTCCCCACTACGAAGCTGAAGAAGCACAGGCAAAGGAAGAGGGGTGCCGGTTGACTCTATGCCTACCCGGAAAAAAACACGTAGATAGATGAATATACGAATAAATACAGATATAGAGAGACAGAGGGGAAATTGAGATAAGAGGAGAGTACGTCCGCAACAGCCATTGTGGTGGAACGCAACCTCTCGTACAAATACGCTGTTGCTGTTTGTGTCTGAGACGATTCGCATGCAGCTATTTGTTCGCTTTGGAAATTTGACGCACATGAAATCGCGCCAGGGAAATTACACAAATATATTTTTTTAATGAGAAAGAAACGATATATATATATATATATACAGAACGAGAGAACTAGCAGACTAAGGCAAAGCAGATATATCGAGCGAATGGATTACAGAGAGCAATGTCATTTTGCCGGCCAGTTCAGGACAGGAAACAAGTAAAAGGGCACCGTTTCTGCTGCCGCCACCGCCGCATAGGGAGAGGCAACATCTTGATGACGTATATTGTGGTGATGAAGGTCGTAAAAGCCATAATGATTACTGACCTATTATTGCCGTCGTCAATCCGGTCAGTCTACTAATAGTGTGAACAATTGACGTGTTGGAGCGACAAAGATCGCCGCCTGAGCAGAACAATGATAATAATAATAATAATAATAATAATAAT
The DNA here is from genome assembly GCA_003439945.1 of Dermanyssus gallinae. Taxonomy (NCBI): domain Eukaryota; kingdom Metazoa; phylum Arthropoda; class Arachnida; order Mesostigmata; family Dermanyssidae; genus Dermanyssus; species Dermanyssus gallinae. The sequence continues at coordinate 21,003 of QVRM01005290.1, forward strand.
GATAATAATAGTTTATTATTAGTAGTATTATTCAATTATTGTTACTATCGTTATGGCAGTCATTATAAGTTGTCAAGCAAACGGATAACAACAATGACGCAGCAATAGCAAAAAAACGATGTTACGGCCCGCCACGACAAAATCACGCAACTTGCGATGATGTGCAGCAAACACAGGTGCTTGCTGCACTGAAGTTTTACACCGGGCTGAGCGCTCTTAGCGTGAGTCCTCCCCCCGATATGTGACTCTCCTCGGTAGCACCAATTAGAGTATTTATTTAAGATTTCTCTTGGTGGTGCGAAAGGGGTTCTAGGCATAATTGAACTCACTTATATGGCACCCTGTACTCCATGACTTTACGTGGCTATAAATATATAATGGGGGATTGGATGGTAATGCACCATCTCTTTTTACTGAAACATCAATGCTCCCCGTTTTTTTTTGTCTGATCATGGCCGATTATAAACCACTCTGGTATATAACCACCGGTGCGGGTCTTGAACCCACATCCTCCCGAATGCATGGTTTTGCCTTTAAGCCACCTTGCTACAAGATACATTCCCACATATGCAGCAGACAAGAAATTCTAGGCCTGCGTTCACTTCATCTGATCGAAAAAGACTAACAGAGAGATGATAACGACGAAGACGTTGACGAAGCACAATTCGTTTCGCCAATTGCTTGACTGTCGGCGCACTATACGCAGACAGCTATTAGCAAAGGCCAGACGCGCCTTCTCTATCGTCGTTCCTCCACGCTCTCTAACATCAGACAAACGTTGAACCTTTGGCCTATCTGTCATCTTACCTGCTCTCTTTCTCTCCCAATCGATATGTAAGTAACGAGGCATGTATCGTCATTTCGCTCAAATCACCCCATCAACTCAATGTAAATGATACTTGATGTTTGTGTATGTACGTGCGTATGATATCCTAACACGCGATTTTAGCAACCTGCGGCGCAGAACTAAATTAGTAGAAACAGACTGTTTACCACCGGTCATAGAGACGACAGCAACAATAACAACAACAACAATAGCAGTGACCACCACAATCTCAACGGTAATGCTGATGGCGGCAAAAGAGACTGGCAAGTGTTATCTCGATATCTTTATGTGTATATATTTACAAAACCGCATGTTGTCACAACAATGAACGGTAATATAAGCGGATAATGATACTTACGATCCGAGCAGTCTTCCGTCGATTTCTTTGATGGCTCCCGAACAAAAATCTGCGTGAGTGAAGGATGGCTTCACCTGTACTGCCGATGCTGACGCGTTGCCGAGGCCGCCGACGGCGACGACGACGACGAAAGCGACTGACAACAGAAGCGTGGGCGTCATCATGCTGACTGAAAAAGATGCGCCCACCACTGTTAGAGGCGGCGATACGACGATATAGAGAAAGACGGCCAGACGGGACAGCCAGTGTCCCGAAGTGGCGTCGGCAGCAACAGCAGCAGCAGCCTGCGAGAAACTGCTTTGAGATTTGATCTCTGAGAAGTAGTCGCTGACGAAGCCGGCTGATGAACCTGATCTTGATGAGGTTTACTTGTCCTCCATATTGTCGCTTGTCGTCTCCTCGGTCGGTTGCCGCGTCTCTCGGTGACGCGATAGAACGCAATAATTAAATAACAACGATGACGTTCACGTTGGAAATGGTAGAGTAGTCGTCGTGGACTGAAATCGACCGAGAAGCGAGAATGGCAGGAAGCACTTCACGGAGGTGGTACTACTGCAAGCACTTCTTATTGTAGCAGTCCGTATCGATTTAGCAACCCGACGAGCAACTTCCTGCAGCCAATCCTGCCGCCAACTAGAGCAAGGCTAAGGCTGGCTTGTGCTTCCCTCTGTCTGGTTTACGAGCACGACGCAAATACACCGATAACTATGTACGCACAGAAGTCAGCAGTCATACATCAACAACAACAATAACAACAACACCGTCACCAACGGCAAGCTGGTGGTAGAAGAGGTGGTTGATGAACTTGTTCATTCATGCTTGTTCGTGGCGCTGATGAACACACTATAGCAGAACGGCGAAGGGACGTTAACTTGTAAACTCGATACGTATCGTCGTCGTTGTTGTTGTTACTACTGCTGTTGTTGTTGTTGTTGTTATAGTTGCGTTGTTGTTGTTATAGTTGCTGTTGTTGTATTACGGTGGCACGCCGGTCACCTACCTGCCCACAGTTTGAGAAATCATGACGACGTCGTACACAACACAACAATAACAAGCATTCATATGCATGCCAGTAAAGTCCACCTACACAATGAACACAACTAACTGACTTGACGATATGCAACCGCGCCGCAGCAGCTTCGATAGAGGAGAGAGAGAGAGAGACGGATAGATAGATATAGAGGTAGAGAGAGAGAGAAAGCAAGAAAGGGCTGTTACAGTATACAGGTTGCAAGTGTATGTGTGTCTCGGTTGTGTGTTTACGAGAGACACTAGAGAAAGGGGAATATATATTCACGACGACGACGACCAAATGCTGCGTAGCGCGCAATGGTGATGTGGCGCGTTGCAGCTCAGATGACTACTACTCCGCCGAACAAGCACCGGCGGCCACACGCAGATTCAGGTAGCGGAGACTCGGGCTGTTGCGACAGCGTCACTCGGCGTTCGTTCGGCAAACTGCGGCGTAAAATGGATGGATGGACGGCGGCTTACGGCTCTACATCGCAGTGCAGAAAGTGCACCTGCGTGCAACTGTGGACCCGGCCCAACCTGCGTACTGGAAATGTGGCCTCAGTATTATTGGCACAGACTGATCATAGATGACTGGCCAGCGGCTGGCATTGATGACAATGATGACTGCTGCAACACGGAATCGTGTTGTCTCCAGCGTTGTGTGCTTGCGTAGGCGCGCGTGCGTCTTCGATCATGCACGTTACTGTCGTCGCTGTCGTCGTCGTCGTAGTCTTGGTTTGCTGTTACTGTCGCTTTATTGTGGTGTTGTTGTTGTTGATGGTTGTTGATTGTTGATGTTGTTGCTCTTGACACGTTCTCAGCCGTTGCCCTGCGTTAGTCACTGCTTCGTACGTCTCGGCGTTTCCCGATCCTCCTTTCCCCGATTACTCCCTTTCTCTCTCTTTCCTCCCTATTGTTGATTGTAGCGCTGTTAGCTTCTGTTTCGGTCGCTCCTTCTCGCGTGATCTCTCGCTCGTGCTTCTAATCGAGCAATCTGTCGTCAGCAATGAATCGAAAACATCTTGATCTCAATCCGACAGCTTTCGATTTCAAGAAGAACAGAGAGCAGGTCGCCTCGAAATCGTCATCGACAGAGAGACAGAGAGTCACAGACAGAGAAACAGAGAGAAAGACCAAGGGACAGGCCAGGACGACAGCGCGAAAGGGAACACAGAGATCGCTGACAGTGGCTACGTGTGTCTGCTTGCGCGAGCGCGTGTTTGTGAAAGGGCGCAACCTCGAGAGAGGCGAGGAGGTACTGTAAGTCTCGGCTAAGGGTAAGTTGTCGTCGTCGGTGCCGTGTTCGACGGCATAAACATGCATGTCATCATTCGGGCAAATCAACAGCCGGTCGCTGGTGCCGCGGCCCCCACCACCGTCAACAACAGCTTGGACTGCGAGCAGCTGGGAGATTTTGGAAGGGAAAGGTGACGACGACGAGTCGACGGAGTCGAGCCCACCCATGCCCACCATAGCTGTTATTATGATTGTTGTTGTTGGTGTTATTGTCGTTATTATTGCTGTTGTTGTTGTTGTCGTTATTATTGTTGTTGTTATTATTGCTAGTTGTTGTTGCTGCTAAAGTCCCTCCCGCCCTCTCTCCCTCCCTCCGTGAAACAGACGAAAAAACGACGATAGCAAAACGTCGTTCCACAGCAGAGAAAGCTACGCCAGGAAGGCCAGCTGTTTAAGTCAAGAATAGCACAGCTATTGGGTTGTTGTGTTTCATCAGCGGTTGTCCAGCACTACTGTGCAATTGTTGCTGCTTGCTGTTGCCGAAATTGCAGGGGTCACTTCCTCAAGATTGTGTTCGTCATCATCATCGTCATCATTATCATCGTTGTTGTTGTTATTTCCGTTGTCATATTCTCTCCCGTACTTTAAAGTACTTTATAATCACCGGATCAGCTCTTGTGTATCCTCTTTTCATGTTGTTGTCATTGTTGCTGCTGTTGCAGAACAGCCAGTTCTCGGAGGAAGTTGTAGAAAGTGTAGAACCACAACAACAAGCGTTAACACTTCATTCCACTACCACATCCAACGTCACCACCACCACCACCACCATTATCCCACCCCGTCGTCGCAGAGCAGTGATTTTTCCCTCGCTGTTTCCTTTCGTTGGCGTTGTTTTTCTTGCTTTTCCTCTTTCTTCTTGTTTGTCTACAACACATTCGTTACATGACCACGACACCAGGAACAACAGGACGCCCGACAGGACGAACAGCTACAGAAGAACGAAACGTCGGATCGCTGCTTGCGATCGATGAAGACTGAATCACCCACCACGAACGAGATGGCCAACTGCGAATAAGAGTCAACCAGAAAGAAGAATACGTATGTCAATCAGTCAGTCAGTCTGTAAGCTAGCCGGAAAATGAATTGATCGAACTCATTTATTAACGTAATGTATCGTCGTCAATCGAATCACAAAACGAGAATGAAATCAACGAGTCGCCAGCTAATAGACCACAGCAGCAACAGCAAGAACAACAATGACAACAGCAACAACAACAACAGAAACAACAATAACAACAACAACACCAACAGCAATAAGCTCTCCGTACTCAGTAGTAGTTCAGACATCTGTAACGGGAGCAATACATCCAGTTGGAGATGATTGTCATTGCCGCTGTCGACGCCTTCATCGTCGCTGTGTTCGAAGATATCTCGATATTAAATCATCCACCACAATCACCACCACCAGCACCATCATTATTATCATCATGGTAATGGTTGTCGACGTCGTCATGATGTCTGTGAGATACACGATCGCATTAATAGAATACATACATGGTAGTAGAAGGATGGTGGTGGTGGTGGAGTATGATGGTAGCATCAGCAACGTTCGCTCGTATTCAGAGAACACCAAACACGACAGCGGCAACAAACAACAAGAACAATAATACGAACAACAACAAGAACAATAATACGAACAACAACAAGAACAATAATACGAACAACAACAACAGCAGCAGCAACAATACTTACTACGACTTCTAGTCCCGGCTGTCAACAGCTGCCGCTGCGTCACTGTGGAAGGACTACACTTTAAACAACAGCAGCAACAACAACAACAACAACACAAACAAGTATAAGCAATAACAACAACAACAACAACAACAACAACAACAACAACAGCTATCAATAACCATAACTACCTAGTTAGTGTTCAGCGGCCGCGACACGCCAAGACGACGACGACAACAATAATGACGACGCTGCAGCTGTTAACGACGACGTCTCCGACGATCGATGATCGAACGAAATGACGTTCCAGCAGCGGTAGGTATATCGAGTGAGGGGCGCGTTCGTGTTGTTAGCACGGCAGCGCTAACAACCGAATCAAGAAGATCATGCGAATGCAACCAGCAGCTAGCTATAGTGACGATGACCAGCCTCTACAACCTCGTTAAAAATGTTTTTTTTTTTTCTGTAATTCTAGATTCTAGTACCGTAAGAGTCGTAGAAGTCGTCGTAGTTAGCGTATTAGTATCCGTAGAAGTATCGGCAGTGGTAGTAGTAGAAGTACATTAATGTGCTAAAATGCACTATCGTGTATCATCACCATAACATAAGCCAGCAAAAGCAGCAGTAGAATTAGTATAGGGACGACAGTAGTAGTAGTAAGAACAGCAGAGGAAGCGTGAAGGAATAAACGATGAAGGTGCAGCAGCAGCAAAAGTGGAAAGGCAGGAGAGATGAGGTGGAACGATGCGAGGGAGAAATGTCGTCATTGTCGTGGTTCTCCTTTCTCCCGTTGTTGTCGTTGTCGTTGCCGTCTTTTAATGCTGTTAACTGTCGATCTATCGATGGTGTATGGTCGCCGGTCTGTTTACGTGTGTGCGCAGTGTAGTTAGTTGATCGCTATGTGTCTTATTACCTGTATGCGTCAGTCAGTGCGTTGTTGTTTCTACTACAACAGCTGCTGCAGCTGCTGCTGTGTGTCATAACAGCAACAACAACAACAACAGTGACAATACAGTTCAGGTCGCCATTCAGCTACAGCTAGTAATAGTGTAGCAAAAGTGGCAGCAGCAACAACAACAACAACAACACACGCAGCTGCTTGCTGTTGCTGCTGCTGTAGCACTGAATTAGTTAGTGGTTAGTTAATGGTTAGTGAATTGCAACTACGTCGACGACTATTCTCGTCACTACGACGACGACGACTACTAACTATACGACCACGAAGACGACTGCTAACTATACGACCACGGAGACGACTGCTAACTATAAAACCACGAAGACGACTGCTAACTATACGACCACGAAGACGACTGCTAACTATAAAACCACGAAGACGACTGCTAACTATAACCACGAAGACGACTGCTAACTATAACCACGAAGACGACGACAACAACAACAGCAACAATTTCCAAGCAGACGATGGAGACGACGGAGAATACTTATTTGTACACGACGAACAAACGAACGAAACCTACCTGCCTACCTGGCCTGCTTCTTCCTGTCGAAAGCCTAGACTGAAAGCCAATTGCTGATGAATGACAACAATCACGGCAGCCATGGCGGCGGCGGCGGCGGTGGTGAAGGGGAAGTTGATGGTACTACTGATGAGATGAAGTGAGGCTGATGATGATGTCGATGACGGTGATGCTGATGATGATGACCATGATCCGACAGTTTTTTCTGCTGCCTCCCTTCCGCGCGCACCGCTATGTCCTCATAGCGCTTTCTCTCTCTTTCGATCCCTCTCTCGCTGCTGCCTGAGATAAATATTATATATAATATATATACAATATATATACCGCTTGTTCTCTCGCTCACCGGCTGTCTGTATTTCGTACCGCGTCAATCACCGATACACAACTAAAACAATAACAACAACAACAACAACATAAGCGATCCTCAACATGGGCGACCAAGAAACACAAACCCAGTTAGCTGTCGTCTGCTACGACGACAATAACAACAACGACGACGACGACGACCACATACAACAACAACAACAACAGCAACAATAACAACCGCAACACCAGAGGAAGACGTAGAGAGTGTTTGGTTTTGAACTCTGGTTTTCCGTGTTTGTTGTTGTTGTTGTTGTTGTTGTTGTTTATTTCCGCAAAACGCCTCGTCGCTCATCTGCTTTCGTCTGCTGCTGCTGCTGCTACCTAAGCTCCCTCAGCACAGGCACAAATAACAACAATGGGGGACGGCCGCTGCTGTTGCAGTTGGATAGCCCGCGTAGCCTGAACACAATGTATATATATATGTATATATATATATATATATATTAAGGCGAGTACTGCCGAGTGTGCAAACGTATTGTAATTGATTAATAAATCACAATATCACGTTACCCAGCCCAAAAGGACATACACGCAAACAAGGTTTTATTGTATATTTGGTGGAACGTGGGCGGAATAGTGCACTATGAACTTTTACCGCGTAGCCAGACGATAAATACGGCCGTGTACTGTCAACAACTCGAAAAGATTCACGAAAAATTAAAGCAGTCGTACGCTGCACTAATTTCAAGGAAGGGTGTCCTGTTCCACCAAGACGACGCAAGGCCCCACGTGAGTAGGGAGACCCTTTCGAAAATTTCCCAGCTAAAATAGGAACTTTTGGAACATCCACCATATTCCCCCGACTCAGCGCCATCTGATTACCACCTATTCAGATCGATGACAACATTTTTAAGTGGTAAAAATTCACTTCTATCGAACACGTGCGTTCTGGACTGGAGGAATATTTTGCCACTAAAAACCCAGACTTTTACAGAAAAGGAATCGAAAACCTTGTAAATCGTTGGGCAGAGGTTGTATCTTCCGGCGGAGAATATATAAATCAATAAATCATTTTTTTTCTAAAAGTGGGACAGAAGGTGGCGCGTGTGCCACCTTCTGTCCCACTTTTAGAAAAAAAATTTGAATGCGTCATTCGGAATTTAGTTGAGTTTCCTCCATAATCGCCAAAGCGTTGCCTCTTAAACTTTGTGTAATCCGTGGAAATGGGAAAAATCGCACGGAGCTAGATGTATAAATATTAAAAAGGTTCAAAAAGTTGCGGAAATGCATATATGCAAAAATATGTAAATCGATTTTTTCATTAAATAATCCGATCTCAGTTACGATGTGTACGCCGGAGAATTGTCGCGATAAAGGGTATAGAATTAAAAAAATACATTTTCTAAGGAGGTTGTTTTTTTTAACTCTAGACCTTCCTCCGTCCCCTACGGGCTTGGCACTTAACCTGAGGTATATCTTCAATGCACCGAGGGCCGGACATGTTAAGATATCTAGGGTTTCCTCAACAGTCCTTGTGGCAGCATGGCCGTTGACTCTCAGCGGTATGGTTTATCATCTATTCTCAATGAGCATCACTCAAAGAAAATTCGGCCAACAACAGGGATCAAACCGGCGACACCTCGGTAGATGAAAAGCCATGACTAGCGCACTAGTCCCCTAGACCATGCCGTCACTTGATGGAGGGTCTAAAAGCAGTTTTCCCCAGAGTTCAGGCCTCTTGCGTTGGACGGTTGGCAAATATGTGTCTGCTTCCGGCTGCGAGGCGCAGACTTAAGCCACCGGGCTCTACGATCGTAATACCAGGCGGTATGAATTCGTGGAACATGATTCTCCTATGATTAGAAAAATACAGACAAAGGACCTTGGTGTTAGATCAGCTCTGCCTGAATTTGTTCGATTGACTCCCTTCTTGGAAACGGTACTGAGAAGATTGGGCATTGGTCCCCATGTCGTAACCATATAGCCATGACTCGTCTCCTGTAATCACTTTCTGAAGCAATCCAGGGTCTCATGTTATCGCCTGATGGTTAAATTCGGACATTTCCCGATCGGCGTTCATATGCTGGAAATTCAGCATTTTTGGAACTTCGCTACCAGTTTTCTAACGCATAAAATATCGGCTAAGACTGTTTCAATTGATCCTCCCAATAGTTATTGGTGATTTTTGTGTACGATATCACAAACAGTTTCAACGTTTTATTTTTTTATTGATGCTGAAGGCTTTCTCAAACGAAGGCCCTCTTCGGTCTTCTCAGGTCCGCCGCAAAATCGGCGGTAGCGCGTATACACAGTGTTTCAGGGCACCGGTTGATAATCATAAGTAGTTTGTACTATTTCCACTTCTTTAGGATATTGTCATGGTTGCTTAGGCCAATACGAGCATGCTTATAATTGAAGTTATATCGATTGCTGCTACGCTCCAATAGTTCTAAAGCATTGCAATATATAATAGTACAACATTCAAGGCTGAGATGCAGATATAACAAAGGCAACCTTTAGGGGTGGCCTCGGAATAATGCGATGAGAGCCATACTCAGCTTTCCTCATCGCGCGGGTGTGATTCTGTAGTACACCGGGCTCGGGCTTCCCAAACTTGATCAGCTGACATGTTTCTAAGATGCAAAATAAGGGAATGCCTGCGCTTTCGACTTCAGCTTAACCCCCGTACGATCGCAGCGCTATAGGGATCAACTCAAAGTGCCAGGGTTCAGACGCACTCTTCTTTGGCACTCCCTGTCCTATATGCTGCCCCCCATTTGGAACGAGCTGCCACACTTTTATTGTAGTAATTATACTCAATTTTGTTGATTTATTGTTTACACATTGTTTATTTGTAAATATACTTGTACTTGTGTATATTATGAGCGAACGGTGAGAGATTGCCAACTTGTTGGGCACATAATAAAGCCTGGTTGATTGACTGATGATGCATAGTGCTTGGCCATTTTATTAGCAGATAATAATAATAGTGTCCACAAAACATCTGTGATATTATATAATGCTATCAGCGAATGTTATTGCTGTTTTTATTATTATGATTATTACTATTATTATTACTATTTTTTTTTAAATATATATATCATCCTTTATTAAATGACTTTTTATGTTAGCACTTAGGAGTGAACAATTGTCTCCGCGTTAACGTGTGGTTACGGGTTATCTAACCCGGGATTAGCCCAGTTCAACAATGTGCCCCGAACAGATGCTGCGTTTCCTTATTGGATGTCAAGCGACAGCCTCTGACGCAAAAATTCCGATGCTCTTGAGTCTCCCGTGAAGAGGTTAAGGCTTCTACCCACGCGCTGAATCAACTTCAATGTAAGCGGGCCTGGTCCTCCCATTGTTTCAAAATCCAACGGACAAAATTGGTGCGGATAACTAACGCCTGAGTATTTTCTACATTTGTTAGCCTCTGCTAACCTAGACGCATGACCTGCCTGGTCCGCACCTGCACCGACCATCGAAGGGGCTAATGAGTCGGTTACAGTTGCGTCCCAAACAAGCATGCGACCACGCTCAAAGGGGGTTAGAGTAAGACCGTCAGGCCTTTCCGTCATCTCTGGATAGACCCGGAGGTCCTAGTACGCACGGAAAGCCAGCAGATCTTAGTGCTCGACTGAAAGTGTCATTTAATGCCGAGTGGCGTGCTCTTCGGCCTGCACTTAAGGCGCATGATAAGCCATGATGCGCCAAAGCGTCTACAAGGTAACCACAACGACATCGGTGAAAGACAACTAGGTCGACACCAAGCCGCAATCCTGTGCTGATGCGCGTCGTCTCATCATCCAAAAGCGTCCCTATTCGTAGACAGGGTAGGGCATGTAACTAGGCTCCAGGCCCTTGAATACTAACGGCTCGAAGCCTGGCTTTGCCAGCCACGGTGGGGGCTCTATCGATCAGGCTTGTTAATCGCTTTTCTTGCAGAGGGTCTGTCCAAGGGGTCTGTCCAAAGACAACAATCTGTCGGTCAGCTTTTGTAGTTCAGCGTTATAAGCTTCTCATCCATCCTTATCCAACAAATCCCTAACCCTCTCCGAAGCCTGAGTCAATGATGACATGATCGCGGGTCCAGCCATCATGACCGCGTCCGGCATACCTAAGCCGCCTAGAGAGATCGGAAGCATTACCTGATCCCTTGCCACAAATTATTATTATATTATTATTATTATTATTATTATTATTATTATTATTATTATTATTATTATTATTATTATTATTATTATTATTATTATTATTATTATTATTATTATTATTATTATTATTATTATTATTATTATTATTATTATTATTATTATTATTATTTTAAACGAATATAAATAGTACAGTTTTGCTGATCGGCTATAATCTCCTAAACAGGTTATACGATAAATCCTTTTACGTCAATTACGGAACTCAATGTCGCTAAGACAACATTATACACGGTCAACTTCTTTATCTGGATCGAAATGCCTTTGTCGCTTGGTCGTGCCAGTGTTTTCCGCCATCGGGCTTCAAGTGAGGTATCAAAACTAAGGTTTTATCGTGCGTCTATAAGGAAACGGAAGCCACCTGATATGGGACGCATTCTACTACCAAATATAAGGCAGCTCGGTTTCCGTCGTGTTGGATATGATGTTTTTTTTCCGAGAGAACACCTGCGGTACTCTATAGGAGCACGAAGAATAACGAGGATATGGCGCCTCATCGGAATGTCTCTGGAAATGTTTCTATACAAAACCATTTCCCTCTTACAGAATACTCTTGCACCTCAGTCTCAATGTTCGGAGCATTCATATGACCTTCAAAACACGATACCGGTCGTGACTGTTCGGCCACAAAGTCGGCTGAATACTCTAGAAGCGGCGCCATCTAGCAATTTCCAACAATGCAATGTGTAGGCAGTTAATAGCGACCATCCAAAACTATTTATCTAGGCCGTATTCTATACGACGTTACTGGAGCGTCAAGAATAACAAGGACATTGTCCCTCCCTTGAATTCTAGATGTTTATATATATATATATAAAGTAGTCACATCTGGGTTTAGTGATCTGCTTACTGTTTTTGATACGTCAGGCAAAATACAACACTTATCAAAATGTGTCACTCTTATCTGCATTTTCGAAGCAGTGATGAGTTCACCGCATCCGATGCAAATTGTTTTGGACATAGCGTGAAAAACTCCACCGCGCGTTGCGCAGGGTTGGCCAGGGTTTTCTTCAACGACTCTGCCGATCTATCGACAGCAATACGATAAGGGCGAAGGCCCTCAATCTATGTGCTAGAGAAATACTACAACGACAAGGTAAACGACAAGGTACACGCTTACCCTTATGCGGCCTGCGACGGCAGTCCCATGCGCACACTTTTGGCCTATTTGGTTGTTACTATTGTTGACCAAAAACAAACTGGAAACGTGACCCACCGCGCATTGCCGTATTAATAGCCGACCGAAACAATAACAACAACAACCCATGAAAACAAAACATTGTATAGAAGGCGCCTACCTTACGCTTAAGTGGCGTGATATCTTTTATCGGACGTTTATGACAGCAGCTGGTTGATATATGCTTTGACTTGGTCATTGCTACCCTTCCCGTTCTAAAGCTCACTTCCGTGACACATTTACGAGATTTAACGGGATATTATTTAGCTGAGCAATTCAGCGAGTACTCCTATACGTATAGTGGTTAGAATGTAGTATAAGTCAGACACCCAAAAATGTGCAATCACATCTGCTTGGGTATGCCTTTTTTGTATGTAAAACCTTGTATGCATACAAGTAAAGGCAAGTACCAAGTTTTAAAGCATATTCTTGTTTAATCCAATAATAAATTAACAAAAAAAATCTTATTCATCTGATTGCTTTGTAAAATATGGCTGTACATCTTATACACACATGATTGTAATCATTACCACTAGGTTCTGAAGGATGCCACTGTAGCGGGACTTCTTACTATTGCGGAGTAATACTCGCTATTGTTATGACAGGCTCTGGACAGAAGTGCTCGACACATATTTACCGTACTGCACAAATTAGGTATCGAGTCTCTACTCGTCGGAAGATTTTCCATGACTTTTGTCACAACAGCCTAGTCCATAACAGAGTATCCAGCGACTACCGCTTGCGCAGGCAAGCAATTCCTCTCTCGTGAAAGAATATATGTAGGCTAAATGCAAGTACACGTAGTAAATAAGGCGTTTTAAACAAAGCTGGCTAGAGGTGGTCCCAACGATGCGAGACGTGCGGCATCGGCCTGCCTACTAAAACTCGCATTTCTTTGCCCCGCAGATGGCCCAGGGCACAACAGCTTCACTCTGGGCAAATGGCTCTTTGTCTGGTTCACTAGACTTGCTCCTTGCTCCCCTTAAGCGCCGCAGAGCATAATGCGGTTGTCTAGCATCTAGCAAGAACTGGTAGTGTCCTCTTTGTCACATATTGAGGCCCCTCATTGATAGCGGGGACGACAGGAGACATATTTATAGAGTCCTCAACAGCCTTTTCAATAAGGCGGTGCTTGTAATTGAACTTATGCGTAATAGAAAGACTGCAATCCGCCAGAAGCAATGCGCTTCATTGCTTCAAGGCGGCTTATCGTCGTACTTATAAATGACACTGTAAGTGTTAGTCAGAGCCGAAAGGAAGCTCTACTAAGCCCCTGTGCCTGGCAAATGGTCGTTGTTGTAGCCCTTTTAAGACTTCAGAATTCAGGCCAAATGTAATGGACGACATACGAAGAGATACAAACTAGACGAAAAACAAAGATAAGCAAAGACTGCCAAAAAATAAATGTTGGCGACAAAATTGGCGAAATTCAACGAACGTCATCCTACTCACCATGGAAGATGAGCGTTCCGACCTTCTTCCAAGAAGAGCGCATCGTGATAGTTTCGTTAACTCCGTGAAGTAATAAACCATATCGCTAAGAGTCAGGGGACAAGCAGCCACAGGGACCGTTGAAGAAACCCTAAGGTTCTCTACATATCCGCTCCATTTGATGAGATTTGTCTACAGATTTGTTAAGTTATGAAACTAAAAAAATTACATTGGACCTCCTCTTATTTTCAACATTAGCTTAGTGATCGATACACGTGTTTGGTATGAACCTCTTCATGGTTTGCAGCAATAAAATATAATTTTATTAGCCTTCCGTTACTTCTAGCACATATTTGTGTGAGAAAAAACATTGTTTGATTTAGGTAATCATACAATAGAGCGTTGCTTTGAAAGATTAGCGCCTTCATCAGTTGCGCACCTGCATCAGTTCAGCAAAAAATACGTCGGCGTAGTTCAAGAACACCTAGTTAAGTTTAGAAAAGTCCACTCTAATAATAGGATCAAAAGTCTAGCGCTGAAACTTATGTGTTATAAGACTCCAGCTGTAAAAAAGGCAGTGTCGTGCAAAACATCCTAAGCAGGTGAATAAACACATAGATTGGGCGGAAGGCTGATGACGTGCCTCGTCCATAAACGGCAAACAGAGTCACGGGCTTAAGGATGCCTCCTGCCGCCACTAGCCTTCTCTATGTTATTGTTTATTTAGGGCTCGCGGACAACCCGTTCTGTCTTGCACATATAAATATAGATATAAATATATATATATATATATATATATATATATATATATATATATATATATATATATATATATATATATGCACATAGCGTGCAAGCGAAATATATGCACTGACGCGAGCCGCGAAATGAACACTAACAGGCCTCTCGTATATGCAGTGTCAATAGTGGAGATGCTCATGTTGGTGGATGTTATACTTACTTACTTGTGTTAGTAGTAACGAATCTAAGATGAGAACGCGTGCTGAATAATGTTTATCCTCTTTACCTTCAGACGATGCCATTGTCTGTGGTTCTAAAGTAGGAGTGGTGGACAGTTAGCCTACGGACAGTAAACTTCAACCAAATCATCCGAGTTGTTGATATTCCAGTCTCATCAGTGTATATATATATATATGTAGGGTATATATATATATATATGTATGTAGGGTATATATATATATGTAGGGTATATATCGTAGTAACAAACGAAGAACACCGGTGTAAAGACAATCGGCCATTCTTCTGTGCCTTGCTCTAGCGGGAACAGTGAAATTTAGACGAACTTCAAAATCGTAGAAGGTAACATTGTCCCTTTTTGCTTTCTCCCTATATATATATATATATATATATATATATATATATATGTTTGAAAGAGACATACACATATAGATCGAATGAAGCAATCCAGTATCACTAAACAACAGCGAATGTGAACAGGTTCGATCCGAGAATGATCAAGTGCTCTAATTAAGAGCGGCGGGCGGTCGAGTATGGAGAAGACCGCTCGCTCAACACGAAGGAGACATTCGTCGAGCCGCCAGGCGTGCGTTTAAAATTGACCTCGTTAGATTCACCGACATTAAACGCACCGAGATTAGCGGAGGAGGCCAGGAACTCCCGGGATGAACGGGAACACACCCGACCGGAGGATGCCGCAGATTTGACTCCCTTTCACCCCCGTCCTGGAGAGAAGAAATCGCAAGACCCTGGATATAGCATGTCATGCGTCGCAGCACACGAACAAATTAAGGAGACCACGGCCAGCGCTCCTAAAATACATACGTGGCGGAAAACGCGGTGGGACCAATCTTTCCAAGCCACGCCGAACTCACCCGTCCCGAGATAGAAACGAAGGGCAAATAGCGGCCGCTATAAAAAAAAAAAGCAACCTAGCAGCAAACAACCCGGTTCGAACGTAATCCCAGCGGAACCTGTGAAGATTGTTTTTCAGGAGCAATGAAGCAGGGACTTTTTAAACAGAAAGCGAGCCAAATGTGGGAGAGCGGATTTCTTCAGGGTTATGGAAGAACGTTACTTTCTAAGAAAATCACTTTTTGGGTCCACGACCATGACCCCAGCATGTGCTGCCCAATAATAGTAATTTGAATACTTTGGGAATGCCATTTGAAACATAAAGAAACGCAATCTCTGTATGAGGCTTAAGACGTACCTGCAAGAAAAGGGCATTCTCAGACAAGGGATACGATGGCACGTCATCGTAGAGAGCAATGGCTAAAAAGCGAACCTCCCTGTTTCTTTAAAAGATCATAGCCTCCTTTCTGAGCGCAACAATTTACAGCAAGACGCGACCCGCTCGGGCAACGTGCACATTGATAAGGCTCCCGCAAAAACAGAACAGCTGGCAAACAGCCTACCCTGTTGAACAGCCTAGCAAACAGCCTAACTTTGTCAACTCATATACATACATAGTGTGTTCAAAACGTATCGCGACTTTTGTGTTTTTTCAAAAATTATTCATTTATTCATGAATATCTATTTTGTCCCCTTCAAAGTAATCCCCATGAGATATTATACACTTGTGCCAACGGTTTTTTCAATCTTCGAGGCACTTCAAAAAACCTTACTACCCATTACGCGGATTACTACCCATTACGCGGTGAATGATTGCACGGCGACAATAAGAATGATGCAGGACAAATGCTCGCCGTAGTAGAGAAAAAAATGTTGTAATGAAATTGTCAAACGGCAATTAGGTGTCCCTTAAAGTGGTGGCTGGTGTTTAAATGCGAAACAATCTGCCTGACAAGTTAGGCGGGCTCCGTCGGATCTCTGATCTATCGAACTCGATCTAGGCAACGATTAGACGCGGCGCCCAATGTGGACTGAGATCCACGGACTAGTAAAAATAGACCTAAAATTTGCGTTGTAATTGCGACGTCTTAGCGACAATAATAATAACAACAAAAACAACGGTCAGCCTGTACAGATAAGTCAACTGCATATAGACGCCTGGCTACTAATAATATAGCTCATGATTCTATTTAAGGCCCAATCTGCGTTTGAATTTGCTTCTCGATCTAAATCTACGTAAGTGCAAGTGCTGATGTTGGACTGGTTAAAAAGAACTAGGAGCTTTTCTCGCTCTCTCTGTATATATATATATATATATAGCTTCTCTCGCTCTCTTTGTATATATATATATATATATATATATATATATATATATATATATATATATATATATATATATATATATACAATACGAGTGCTCATTACCACGCTATGCTGCCATGCTTGCGGAGTGGCCCTAGATGTCTTAAAATGCCCGGCCCTCGTTGCATTAAAGATGTCACTTCACGGCGATACCGACCAATCCCGTAGGGGATTGAGGACGATCTAGAATTAATTCCAATATTCTCAGAAAACGTTTAAAAGTGAGGTCAAGTGTTAAATTAGCGGAATGATTCGGTGTTACTAACACTGCATGTCAACATAGAATTCGTGTTAAACTACAGTTTAAACAGCGGCAGCTCTTATCCCCATCATCATTGTCACTACGCTTGTAATGATGACTATGCTTTATTATATATATATATATATATATATATATATATCATCGGCAAAAGTACAATAACCATAGCGGAAGCAGATGTTATCAATACACACCAATTGACTGAATAGATTCGTTTTTAAGCACTTACTCAATATTACGATGTGTAAAAAAGGAGCTATATATATGGTTACATAGATTCTGAAATGCCGTCAACGGCATTATTTCTCAACAATCTGATTAAACACATCTGAGCTATGATGAGCGGCCATAATAAGGGCCGCTCGCACAAAGGGTGGATCGATCTTGTCGAGTCGTACACGATGTGAAACTCGCGGCGCAATAGCGAAAATAAGCGAATTTCGTTTGAGTCATATTGAGACCGCGTGAGCATCTCAGCTAGAACTAGACTGCGTAAAAGAATACTGTTCACATACACGCTTAGCGCTATTTCGATCTCTTACAATTAATTACGCTCGTATATAGACAAACAATTTCTGGCTGAATCATACACGCGAGCGCAAAGTAGACGAGTAATTAATAGAGCTGTCAGATAGAGACAACACAAATTAGTCAATATTTATTAAGACTAACTATTTCACTTATGAAAGCGGCATAAAAAACACAAACAGCTCTAATGGCCTTAACCCGATAAGGACCTTTTGTTGTTGTTGATATGTGACACAATATAAGAAGCAAGTGCGTTGTGTAGTTGTTTCTATTTTAAGGTCGAAGTTCTCTCGGGGTGGTCGTTAACTGATTGGTGTTTTAATTGTTGTAGTATTTAACGGTTATCCCGTTGTCTTAGTTTATGGCTATCACAAAGCAGACTGCATTTCAGTCTCGTCGTTCAGAGTCGTCCCTTTAAAACAGTGATAGTTTTACTCGCCGCGAGTTAACCCGCTAATATGTAGTTACACTTTGACGTACGTATGCACTAGTTACAACCATTCTATCTTCGGTTGCTACTGCGGTCGAATATCGATATTGACCCCGATACTGACCCAGTCGCAGCCTGCTGGCAATGCGAAACTGGTTGTTGTCTATCACAATGTATAGCTACCTCAATGGCAGGGCAATGACTGGCGTGCGTTTTAAGTGCGTTTTATTTATAAAATGTTATGCGCATTGCAACATTATGGCTGCATAGCTCGTAAGGCTGAAAGCCCGTACGCGCAGCACTGGAACATTTAAAACATATGTCTGTTTTTATTTTTGCATCGTGTCACTTAAATCTTATACCTTTCCTTAGCTGTTTTGTAAGGTTAATGTCCGTGTACGGTTTTTCATGTGATGGACAATTTTGTATCCACTCCGGCATTTACTTTGTCTAAATTGGGAATCATGAAGACCAATTTGAAGGGTGGCCGGTCTAAAAGTAAAGGCTTTGCCACTAAGCTATTTTGCTCGGTTGTATACCTGTGTTTTATTGATAATAATAGCAAAACCCATAATATTCCAGTAAATTAAGTTGTATACCTGTGTTTTAATTATGTTGATAGCAAGAACCATAATATTCCAGTAAATTAAGTTGTATACCAGTGTTTTAATTATAATAATAGCAAACACCATAATATTCCAGTAAGGTACAGGAATCTGGTATATATCGAAAGCTTTTGCTTTAGTTGTATTTCATTGTCTTAGTGGATAATCAGGTGTGGCTATCTGTCTCGGCGATGGAGAGTACGCTTAGAGGCCGCTAAGTGACGCGTTATTTAGGTATGCGTCACTTTCGCCCGCTTGTCACGTCCTGGGCACGCATGGTTGTGACGCCATGTACAAGTTATATATATATATATATATATATGCATACGTGCGGAATACGGAAACTCGTGAATGTTGTTACATGTTGGCTGTGTTTGTATGCCAGGCAACGGTGCATTTGTGCGCATTGAGTTACTTTTGAGTGTCCTACATTTTGTGTAATTGAAATGGTGTTTCATTCAGCCAACCTGGACAGGTGCTCCTGGCTGAGTCATGCAACGTGTTCTCGTATTTGTTTTTTGATTTGTCTAGTGGTCTTTTATGTTTGTTCTCGTACGATATCAGGGCAATTGTTCATTAGCTTAATCAAATGACTGGCAGCTGACAAATTTTAAACTGTACCCATGTCTCCTACCACCGCATCCGGAAAGGTCAACGTCCCACCATTGAGGCACGTGGGCTTGGACTTGCTTTCAGAGTTCTCAAGGAGATTGTGGAATCCGATGCTAAGCAGGGATGGTCCGAGATGGTCTCCCTACTTGATTTCAGATGTTGATATGATGCAACACCTCCTATTTAAGAGGATATCAAGCTTCACAGTATTCATTAATTACACATTGACATACCTCGTGCATTCTCATTTGCCATATATGTGCTTTCAATTTGTTTGTTTACAGAAAACGTTCTCAAATAGTGCGCAATTGCAATTCTATCGCATTCCCTAGACGGAACTGGGCAATGTCCGGGAGCTCTTTTCTTGTGTCCTACCGTCGATATTATTGGCGTCATTCCAGTCTAGCCAGCAAACAATCCTACTCTATCAGTCATTAGCAAGCACCAACCACTGTCACTCTGTCAATTGTGTATGTATTCACTATCAGTCCAGAGTTAGTCCGTTCAGTATCAACATTGGTAGTGTACTGTAATGCTTCCTTCATCTGCACCGTCAGCCTTGCCCGGAGCGATCTGCTTCGTGGTATTGTGCCTATGTTAGCTGCGTATTCTTACCTAGCCGCTGAGCTGTTCATTCGCTCGCCGTGAGTTGGTGTGATCTATCGTTATATCGGAAATATATATGAAATTATAACGGCAGCACATTCATCTATTTGGCGTCATTAACGTAATTGTATAGTTCTAGGATTTGCGTATGTTTGTTTTTGCGTCTCTATGTTTAGACTACCATTATCTTAAGGGCAGATCGACCGCATTGCAATACAATACGAGTAAGCATTTTGTAGGAGTTATCTGTATTGTGCCGCCAAACTGCGCACACCATGTCTTGTACTTGAAACGTTCCATGTTCTTGCTATTCGACGTATGTGCTCCGATCAACAACGGCAATATCTTAGTCGTGATTAAACCGTCGCACGGTCTATCTTGAAAACAACTAAAACTATGTAAACTTTTTGCTAAAACGAGGTATGACGTAAGACATGTGTGTGTTGTGGTGTGGTCAACACTATTGATGCAATACTGAGTGTACACCGATTATACATATTGATATCGGCAACCGCATGTTGTCCTTGATATTGGGTAGTGCAATAGATTAGGACCATCAATTCAAACGTAGTGTTAGTCTGCGGGTATAAGGTGCTCTATAATACTAACTTTCGAGAGATACGCTATCGGGTACGTTGATGACCTTAGTTTTACAGGAAGTCAATACTGAGCTGCAGTGCAAGAGCATAGGCACAATGAAAGCCATGTACAGGTTCACGCCATTACTTCTAAGACTTAGCTCTATAACTAAAAAGCACGTAAATAAAGTTTTGCATTGATTTTTTCCTGCATTGTTAAGTGATGATTTGATCGCTACTGCTAATCGATTTATAAACTTGAGTGATGGCGTAATATGTATCCCTAAGCTATGATAAAATTCCACCTAGGTAATTGGCGTACCGTTAACATCGCAGGCTGTAGAGCTAGTTATTAAGAGACAATTTAGCATATTTCGTTTCAGAAATATGCCAAATCGTTTGCTACGATTAGACCATCTATAAGCGGAGTCTCTAGCTGTATTTTGTATTCGGTCAGCATCATCAGGCCTAATTTGTAAAGCATACGCAAATCATCGACAAAGGGTTTGTAAACTATTTCTCGGAGTAGAGGCGTATATATGTATATATATATATATATATATATATATGTAAAACGACATGTTTACACAAAAACAAGATTTTGCGCGTCGGTCTATAAGATATTGCTAGAGTAACTCGCAGCATTTACGTCGTAGCTGGAAGTATTACAGCATAGGGTACGAACGAAACATTAACATCTTGCAGGCAACGAGAGGCTAGTGATAAGGTGACAGTTAGTTTTAGTCCTGTTATTACAATGCTTGTAGGACGACGGCTGTCTACATTAGGCAATGTGAGCCAGGACTGCAAACATGTTCTAGAACAAATATCGAGACAGAACAGAGAATGACTGCTATACATCTGCTGTCCCGTTAAGTTCTAGGTCTATTTGACGCTTCGCTTAAGGAAAAATATTTGAATCACTTCTCACACTGTGCCCAACGAGATCGGATAGCGTTCTACTAGGCAGAGCGGAGGAAGGGATAGTGATGACAGTATGTTGACCTCGATGCTGGTTTATAATAATAATAACAATAATAATAATAATCACACGTTCGCACGGAGACAATTGTCCACTCCAAAGTGCTAACATAACGAACTTATAGAAATAATAAAAATGAATCAATAATAATAATAATAATAATAATTATCATTATTATTATTATTATTATACATGTACGCCATCGGCTATCGTGGACTAGCCACCGCTGGTGCCGGTCACATCATTCATGAATGATAGATGCACAAAAGGCGCCTATAAGCGCATCTTCTTGAAGACCACGTTGTAATGGCCTTCTACGAGTATATCGAGTCGTCTGGCATTTGGAGCAAGGATGCACTCAGACTGACAAAACAGCTTAGAAAACTTGTTCCAAAAGAATGTTGAAAAAAACCTCTTTGAGGCCACAGCGGACATAAGATCGACCGCGTTCCTTTGACAGAGAGTGTCATTGGAACCACAGAGAAACAACGCCAAGATGATGTTGAGTGGTCACCAACTTTCACACAATAAAAATAAGGGTAATTTTATGAATATTATATAATTTGTACATTAGTTATTGTGATGTCTGTACATATTAAGAATACACCTATGTCTGAAAAAATATTATTGAAGGGCCAAGAATGCACCTAAACTGACACAAGAGCTTGGGAAGGAGCTTTTTGAGACCACAGCGAAGCTAACAGCGACAGAAGGAGGGTGTCTTTGGAACTATATGGAGGAGAGCCAACTCCAAGATGATGTTGATCTGTCATCAACATTAAAGCAATAACAATCATACAAACATTAATGTAAATATCAAAAATCAATATATTAGTTAATATGATACCTACACAAATTAATAATTAACCCCTGTTTAAAATGATTGCT
Source organism: Dermanyssus gallinae (assembly GCA_003439945.1). NCBI lineage: Eukaryota > Metazoa > Arthropoda > Arachnida > Mesostigmata > Dermanyssidae > Dermanyssus > Dermanyssus gallinae. The sequence continues at coordinate 43,451 of QVRM01005290.1, forward strand.
ACTATCATTAATGCAACGGGAAGCGGGGCAGTATGTGCCTGGTAAATTTCATCGGTACATTTCGAAGAGTATTCGTTATTTATTAAACCATCTTGTGCGGAGCAACTACGAAATGCTCGGATGAAACGGAGTGTCCACCACCGTGCTCACAGCGGTCGTCCTCTCGGGCCAACGGGCTGTAGTCGCGAAGGCGCTCAGACAGGGCTTCGAGTGGTGTAGTACATATGGTGACGACACACAAACGAAACATACATTGATATACTATACGACATACAGTTCAAATACGTGCAAACCGTTAAATACGCGTAAAAACAGTATATGTGCATGGCTAAACAAACAACACAATGTATTATATGTATGTATGTATAACGCCGAAAGTGGGTGTTAGCTCTATATATATATATATATATATATATATATATATATATATATATATATATATATATATATACGCCAACACCCACATTAGGTGGTAACGAATATCTACAGCAGTGGCGCCCTACTAGACGGTCCTTTTCAATAGATGCTTTTATACAAAAAAAAACACCTGCAGCGTGGAGACAGTGCATCATGTCACCTATTCCAAAAGGTAATAGAACACTAACTTAACCTTGTTTGATGCACCAAGGTGAGCTTCGACCGTGTGACCTTACCTGCGACAGTAGGCTTGCGGCCGATTGTGTCAGTGTATAGGTCAGACGACCGGCTTCGCGCAGAGCAACAACTTCAGTCCTATGTCTGCTTCGCGTATCGCAGATCTACCAAGCCCTATACAGATTAATATTCGGCCGTAAATATGACCGTGTTCGCAGACGACCTAGAAGTACTACTCTACATCGGTAACTGGCTCTTTCCTCCAAAGTGTCGGCATCACGATCAATACAAGAAAAATAAAGCCCGAAATGAATGCCAGCATACAGACTAGAGGAGAGTGACTCGCTCAGATCATTCAGGCAGGAGCTACTTTGGTTTATGTAAGTTGATTTGCAATCTTAGGCATCACACTGACTCCAATAGTTGAAACTTTTGCTGCGTAACATCAAGGCAAGGGCACGAAAAGCAATGGTCGCGTTGAAGTTGTTTATTAACATTTCTTATACGATACATGCACATGTTATATCCGAGTTCCATTAAGCACATCGCTTGTTCGGAGTCACTTTTATGAGATTACAATGTATAATTTATATTTACCATTTTAATCTATGTGCGATGCGTTAACGACACTTAAGAGCCAACGGGCTCTTTCATGCATAACAGCGTTAGCCTTTTTGATATAAAAATAGGAGCATATGGCTTCAGACGGCAATCAGCCTCTATGAGCGAAATTAAGGGCGATGCTTGGCCGCGAAAAGAAAACATTGCGGCAATTCAGAGTGGAGAAGAGTAGGCAGGACGAATAGTTATATAGTGGTATATTTCGCAGTTAATGAGTTTCTCCATGCACTTTGTCGGACCGAGGGCTTCCACGAGTCAAGTGGCAGATGCATTTGTAAATTTTGTGACAGGTTTTGTGCGAGATATCACGGTAGTGAGTCCGCGCAGTCGCCTCACAAGCATGGCTGGAACGGACATCTTAGAATGTGTCTTATCGTATTGTGTGTTTGAACATGGAGTGAAATTAAACGTGTAATATATATTTATATATATATATATATATATATATATATATAAGAGGATAATATAACCCAAATTTGTTTGTGGTCTATATCGAAACACACTCAAGTGCAATTCTCATACTAATCGAGGTTATCATATTGTGCAGATAGAAATCGCTTTATCACTAATGTAGAAGCGAAAATTGTGAGTCCACGTAGTGTTTAAAGCGTCATTAAGTCTATATATATATATATATATATATATATATATATATATATATATATATATATATATATATATATATATAATAGTTGGCAATTGCCGAATAAACAAGTACGGCATTTAATGACAACTGCAATATTTGAAAAGTGTTTGACTAATATCGCTTTGCTAGATACCTCATAAAAGGGGATCTGACAATCAGTACTTAGGATACGACGCTATTGTAAGCGAATGTGCGTTCAGTGAAGAAACAAAACAAGGTAAACGTTTAATGGAGAAACAAAACAAGGTAAACGAAAAGAGAATGAAACTGATACATTGTAGAATCATTTAGTCCGGAAAAGAGAGAGAAAAAAAAATCCTCCATCCTCTACGCAGAGGGACCCAATGGCTACTGTGCCAGCTCGTCCTCTGGTAAAGGTGGAGCGACGACACAGATACCGGACAATAGAAGTGATTGTAAGAAAAACAATACACACACAATTATAGAGCAGGGCGTACGTATCATTAGATGCTACCGTCACTATCGCTGTGATAATCAAGCTGCGATGTAATCGATACACGTGGAAACGAACAAACGCCCTAAAAGGAACCTACGACGACGACGGCATGAAGATGTTGTCGCAATCGTCGGTTTTATTTCTTCCTTCGTTCCTTAGTTTCGGTGATAGGGGCGGTGAAACAGCCCACGATTCAGCCCACGGATTTGAAAAGCAACAACACGTCCTTCACAAGTGAGCGTAAGATCTACCGGGACACGAAATCGCATGTGCGAATGTTTGCATGTTCCACAGAATCGGAGTGGGGTTTCGCTTAGGCTCACTCCTAGTTCGCCAACAGAGCAGCTTCTGAGGCGAGCAGGTTTAGATGCCTGGAAATCACGGCTTGCCTTTCGAGACGCTGCCCCGAACGACGTCTTGGCGTGAGTTCCGTTTGCTTTCGAAATTTTGGGCGAGCTTGGGCGACGGGCACATTATATATATTTGGTGATTGGTGTAAGAAAGGAGAGAAAGTTTGAAAGACAGTTGACTGAGGGTGGTGAAGTGACAAATATATAGGGGAATATTGGAGTGGAAAAGAAGTCGGAAACAGGGAAAAATAATGGGAAGAGACGTAGATAAAGCAAACGAGTAGTAAGACAATTACAAGGAAGAAATGAGCTTAAATGTTAATACAAGATGAAATTTAAAATGCGGATTCCAAGGGGTAGCAAGCAAAATAGTTTTGGGACCATGTAAAGCAGAAGGATGTTAAATAAATGGCACGACAAAACACTAAAGCAATTATTGGCTGTACTGCCAGTAGTCGACAAGCTAAATAATGTTTACTTATAATGGAAGACCACAGCTCTACAAGCAACTTAGTGATGCCACAAAACGTCTCGGGTGACTCTGGGATGAACCTTAACAGAATTGTCTACCCTGACAACAGATATACAACAGATATACAACAACAGATATACAAGAAGAAGACTACCTAGGCACGTCTGTCAGACACCCCGGCATCGGTAGCATAAAGGTCACGCCGACCACTAGTGCATTGGCCACCTCGGAGAAACTAGTCGGACACCTTCAGAATACGACATGCAACGGTAGTTCAGACGTTGCCCAAGGCGGTCAAGGCATTCGTCGCAGATGAGCTCATGAAAGTTGTATTAAAAATCACCTCGAACAACGACATTGAGGCCTGGCACTCCCAGTTTTCTTTCGCACCGGTGGTGCTGCGTCTTCCACTCACCCGATACAACACGCGTTTTTTCACAGTGATTTAAAAAAATAATATTTGCGGCTGTTTGCAAGGATGAAGAACCTCGTACACATTGACACTAAGACTATTATCAGGAGGGATCCTGAGCATGACATGTGTAGACGCGCCATAAACAAGCTCTCCGAAGGGGACGTCTCTGACACCGCCAGGCTTATTGCTCCACGGATAACTTTGTATCACAGTCGGAAAACCTTAACAGGTAAACATCCACAGGCCCCCTCGCATCTTTGCTTCCCAACTTGTCCCCTCGATTATGCTGCTATCCACTCTGTCCAGCGATGAAGTGCTCCCTGGCCGTGAGATCTTTCCCAAGAGTAGCTGCGGTTGACTTCCTTAGGCCTGACTTCTTCGGGATCTGCCTTTCGCGGTCTTAGGATCCGTCCCTGACAGACTGGCAGATGCACTGGTTGTGGACATTTTCCGGTGGGGGTCTCGGCCTGTAGCCCTTCAAATTATTATATTCGGAGTATGGCTACTTGCTCTCAAGAAGAACGACGGTTTTCTCCGCTCGATAGCATGCTTGTCGCATGGTACTGCCCGGAGGTTGGCTTCAAGTATAGGGTGCGCTGCCTCTCGAAGGAGGTCGGAATTTACACCTTCTGCGCCTTTTGGAAAACCCGGCAGTGGTCCGACCGTTCCGGTTAAGTTAGATTTTGGAAATGCATTTAACAACCTTAGAAGAGACCACATCTTAAACGCGGTGAATTACTCTACCCAGTAAATGTTTCACCAGGCACATGCGGCTTACACACAACCGTCGCAATTGCTCTTGATCGACTCCTTACAGTGTCCTTTAAGTGCCTGGTATCTGGACGACGGTGTGCAAGGACTTAATATAGCAACGGCAATAAGTGATATTCACAGAGTCCGGGACCTCGAGAGGGTGAGTGGGCTATTTCTAAACCCAGAGAAATGCGAGGTCTACGTTACGGGCCCGAAGATAAGATCTTGCTGAGGGGACCTTAACGACACCAAAGGTGGTCCTAAACGTATGCCTCTTACCCGATGCAGGCTTGCAGGCTCTGCTTATCCTAAGGTGGACTGGGAATGCCTGACGCTGTAGCGTTGGCTAGTCCTGCCATAGTGTTCTCTATGTCATAGGCATTGGAAGACGACAAACAGTTACTGGACGACACACGCTTAAGTGCCTAAAATGTTTCTTTGGCAGCCTTATCCGAGAGATTAGCCTCTATGTACAAGCCTCTATATACAAGGCAGCATGGCGCCCATGCCCGATGGCGAGATGGAGTGCACTGCCACCGGCAATAACGACGGCACTAATGTGTTACCACATGATCGTGTTGACTGCAAGCGGCGCAGGCAATCTTCTATCGAAATGACAATAAGCGGGCTACGTGGACTTGTGGGCTCCGAGGGTTTCACAAAAGTGGTTTCGCGGAAGGAGAAGGCCACCATTTTACGCTAGTAACGACAGCTCAGTAAGCTTCGGTATAACATCGAAGCTGGGACGATTAATTTGTTTAAGGTTACCTTTCGAGGACAACCAAATATCGAGTGGAATGATATATCGTCTTCTGAGGGTTCAATGCTTACAATCCTCACGGAGATCTACGCCGTGTCAGCAGGCTGCAAAATTTCTGGTGACCCCCAGTCAATTGCGGTGTGGATAAAAGACCTAAAGAGTGTTAATACGCTGCTTCGTGTGACAAGCCTAGGAGAGTGTCCCGTCTCGGCTGTCTGCCCGGCCGTCACCTCATTCGCCCCCAGCGTCCGTCTTTCTCGGTCATAGATTTCACCCGATTATCCTGGAGCCGGGTCAAACATGGATTTGCTTTAAGTGCTTGAAACCTGGCTGAAAAGTGTCCGGGAAAAAAGCTCTGCGAGAATTGCGAGTACAGGTCGCCAGCGGGCAGAACCCGTTGCTCCTATCGCCTGAAAAAGGCCCTCCAAAGCGTGTACACCGGTTCGTCGTTCTCGGGGTCGGCGGACCTTCTATAGGGAATTAAACCAGAATTATCTGCTTTGTTGAGGTCTTTAGAGGAAGCGTTGCGACCTCTGATGGGACTGCTTTCCGTGGTGGGCAAGTTAAAATATCTTGCCTTGTAATTACAAACCACGGCGACAACAGGCCTAATCGCGGGCTTGCCAGCCCGCGGTCCGGGCAGTCGGACATTAACAGGGCCCCCTGCCTGTCGAACAGTCTCGACCGAAGCTCTCCTGGTCCTAGCCAAGATGCTGCCATGGGACCTCCTAGTGGCTGAACAAAAAAAAAGCCGTAACACGACTACGTATATCACGTTTAGCTTTTTTTCCACGTGTTTTACAATTGACCAAGTTGCAGAGGGTCACGTTTATATCTATATATACACACATATTGCAAATAAATAAAATCTTTTCTGAGGCTTATTGACTTTTTAGATTTTTATAAATACTAACAATAAAATTATTAAATTACCAATACCGAAGGGTGATGTAATAATAAATAATTTATTTTCTAAATACGAATATATGAAAATTGTGCTAATCTGGCAGACGAACATAGAGGGACAGAAATTATCCTAAAGTTTGAGCGGTAACCTTCACTAGACGATCATAACTGATTGCAACGTATCTGGTAGTAGACGCGTAGAACAAGGATTTTTAAGATACAGGCATACTTGTAGTGTTCGAGACGAGGAGCCGAGGGAGGGGGGAGGGGGTGGGGAGCAGCCAGGCTCTCATGGTCTCGACGCACCCTCACAGGACGGATTACAAAATGGCATCCCCCTATCCAACCGCAGGTAGACATGCGGGATGATAGTCAGGGATAGAGCTGATTGAAGGAGAACGGCAGAGACGCCTTTCCCACGGTTTCGATGTAATGCCAAAGTAATTCCGAGCCTGGGGGGGGTGGGAGGAATCCGGTTTTGTGGGTTTGCGAGTCTCACACTAGTCACGCAGGCTGCTAGTCGGCGCATGTGCATCATGCATTCCCGAAACCTCCCAGAACAAAAAAGGGCCTCCTGCCTAATTTGCGGGCTTTTGTTTATACGAAGATGTCTGCGTTGACACATAACGATACATAACGTCCGACACACACATAAGCACGGAGGAGTTGCCTATAACATTGATGACGAGTCACAGCCCTCAAACCCTCGGTTTACCGCGCATGGGTTAATAAGCGTCATTCAAGATATCAGTCGCCGCCGGCGGTTGGCCCGCATTTTGCCAAAGCCAGTACGTAGGCAAGTAGCCGAAGAGTCCTGTGCTCAGTCACAGAGAACAAGGACGACACAGAGTGGCTTTCCCTGTTTCCCTTCGCGCCCGTTGTCCTCTTTCTTCCCGATGAGAAGGACCGGTCGTTGGCGGTTATCGTCCGCAAGAACCTTCGCGAATTTGCTCACGGGAGACGGTTTGACGATGGTAGTAGCCCTCCTTCAAAGCTACGTCACCGGCAGCGGTCAGTTGACAATGTCCGGCTAGCCATTACCAAGCTCTCGGAAGGCGACGTTTCTTCGGCGGTCAGGGTCTTAATCCCAGAAGACACACTGGCGCAGAAGCCTAGCGAGACGAATTTGTTGTGAGATAAGCACCCCCCCCCTGCGCCGTCACCTCTGTCATGGCCTAGCTCTCGCGTGCCTTTGCCATCAAGCACTTAGCCGACAATGTTCGGTCTGCCATAAAAACGTTTTCGCGAATCTCAGCCGCGGGCCTCGATTTCCTCAGACTACGGCTCTTACAAGACCTGCAGTGCCCCGCTCTAGGAGCTGCCGCCGACCGACTTGCGGCTGCCCTGGTCAAAATCGCTGATCTTCTTCGCTGGGGCTCGCCGCTTTCCGAATGGTGACAGCTCATTTCTGAGGCCCGACTTTTCGCCCTTAAGAAGAAAGATGGCAGCGTAAGGCCCATCGCATGTTCATCTGCAGTCCGAAGGCGGGCAGCAAAATGCAAAATCGTACACGGGTCTTACGGATAAACCAATGAAGTCATGGTCATCGCACATTCTATCAATAAAACGCACTTAAAAAAAATCGGCAGTTTTAAGAACAAGGCAGACATCTCACGTGCTCTTGGTGTCCAATAGATTGGGTTTGCAATACCCGGAGAATGCAAAGCCGCGGTGCACTTGACTAGGTCCTTCATGGAGCCACGCTCTGAAGCTACTCTTGTGGTCAAGCTTGAGTTCAGGAACGCCTTCAGAGTATTCGGAGGGACCACTTGTTGAGTGCGGTGACAGCCTGGGCCTCGAGTATGTTCCACCAGATGGAACTAACTTATATGAGGAGCCTTCCTGCCTTCTTCTGCCGCATGATGTCATAATGTCGCAAACTGGAGTGCAGCGGGGCGACTCATTGGGACCCCCCCTGTTCTGCCTGGCTGTCAAAGAGTTAGTCGACTCTCTTGAGTGCCCTCTAAACGTACGGTACTTGGACAACGGTGTTCTGGATGGCGCCCCCGATGCTGTTCTGAGGGCATCCACCGAGTCATCGAGTTCGCTGAACGCGATGGCCTGGCTTTTAACCCTGCAAATGTGAGGTCCATGTTAAAGGAGGTGCTGCTCACTTTGAAGTGCTGGAGGCTTCTCAGGGCGCAAGACTGTCGACGCGGAAATAGAGTTGCTGGACGTCCCGCTATTCCTGCAAGGAGTTCCGGATGCCCACGAGAGGTGGCTGATCGAGCTAGAAGATGCAATGTCACGCATTCACTTAATTGGTTTTCACCGAGGTCTTTTTCTCCTGAGATCATGATGTTCGGCTTTACGTCTCAACCACTTGGGTTGAGGTGCAGACTATTCGCCGGCTTCAGGACTCCTTGAACGACTCAACGACAGCGTGCTGGCTACAGTAGAGGCGTTGCTGAAATTCAGCCTATCCGCTGGTGCACGCCAACAAGCTTTACTCCCCGTTCTTCTTTTTCCAAGGTGGCCTAGGGTTTCCTGATGCGACTTACCTATCAGGTCTATGCAACAGACAAGAACCCTCCTCGATACTGTCGCTCTCACAGACTTAGAAGCTCGATTGGAGACAAGCTGCCGTGAAGAAGTTGCCCTGTGCGGCCACGAATTCGCCGAAGCTGGACACCAGAGAGAATGGTCAGCGACTCTATATAAGCCTCCTTGCGGGAAAACCTCACTGCGGGATGCGATAGGGACGTTGATAAGGCCAGGATGCGCGCCGTCTCTTCCAAGGGAGCGGGTGCATGACTCCTGCGCCATACCCTGTGCCTGGATCGGGACCCTGTTAGACGACGAATCGGTGAGGATCGCGGTCGGACTTCGTTTGGGGACAGACCTTGTGCACACTCATGCCTGCGTCTGCGGAGACGTCGTTCAGCCAGATGGACGCCACGGGCTATCCTGTATCGTCAGCGCAGGTAGGCGAGCAAGACCTCAGGCCTTGATTGAAACCTTCAGCAGAGCTCTGTGATCTAATGGTTATACCGTGCGTCCTGGAACCCGTCGGACTAGACAGCGAGGACCGGAAGAGACCGGACGGTCTGACCATAACCCCGTTCGAGAGAGGATGCATGCTGGTTTAGGACGCGACGGTTATCCAGAGTGTTTATAGCCGTTGAGAGATCAATGATGTTCGCTGTTATCGGTGATATTTTATGCATATAGGGATAATAGCGCAAAATATAATTAGCACGAGATTAGAGTGGCAGAGGGGGGAAAAGTGTGTACTCCAAAACGCCAGATGCTGACGATATGGTAGTGTTAGGACGGGGCATTACCGAAGCTAAGGAAATACTGAATGCATGTGAAAAACCAGCGGAGACAATGTGTTTTTTCAAAAAAAGGGAGATTAATTTCAGTGGGGTTAGTGGGAAAAGGATCTGATATTACAGGGCTATTTAGCTATTCAAGTTAGTACAAGTATATTGGGGTGATAATGACTACAGGGGATTGTTATTTAGAGGTCACAATAAGAGATATTATGGAGGAAGAGGGCTGAAAGAAGAAGAAATGCGGTAATGTGTAGGGGTATCTGGGGGTTTAATAAATATATAGTAACAAGGAATATTTGGAAACCATATATATGTACCAGAACTGACATTTGCAAATGCCACTCTGGTCCACAGCACGGAGTTCGAGACGAAGTTAAAGGGAGAAGTGATAAGCCTTGAATTGCCATTTTAATGCAGCAGAAAATGAGGAGGAAGAGGAGTGTCAAAATTTATAGAAAGGACAAGTCGAGGTGAAATCGAGAGTAAAAAGGCACACACAGGCAAATTGAAATTGGCGAGTAGGGTCAGTCCGAGTTTAGCAGAAGTGAAAAGGAAAAGCAGGAAATGGGCGGGGTAAAATGGGTATACGATCATTTAAGTCTGGGCAATTCAAATGCAAGTCGGTCATTATCAAATTTCAGGGCAGGGATGTTGGATATAACGATATAGCGAGCTAAATATATGAAGGGGAAAGTACATAAAGTCGAACTTGTGGGTTAGAAAATGAGTCAATTAAACATTTGCAAAATAATGTAGAGTTTGGGGGGATTAGAGATATAGATCTGTCGGAGGCCTTAGCTTTAGGACCAAATGTTAGAAAAAATATAACTGTGCAGATAATTTATATGCTGCCGTTCTAAGCGCTCATGGTATAAATGTGTGATATGTGTATTTACATATCAAGCGAACAATAAATTATATATATATATATATATATATATATATATATATATATATATATATATATATATATATATATATTATATATATATACATATATATACAGGTAGTTCAACAAGTTATTAAAATGATCTTTTCAGAATTCGAATTTTGGCGCGCTTTCACCGCTATTGGAAACGGCAACTTTTCGAATGCTAGCAGTCAAAATATTATGGTGATTGGCCGTTGCGATTTCGTTTGATCGCTTTTCCCGTGCAACGTATTGGCGTGATTTTGAAAAATGAAGAAAAAAGAGTTTCGAGTGGTTATCAAGCATTTTTATTTCAAAGGTTGGAATGCGACCCAAGTGAAAACTGAGTTAGACGAGGTGTACGGTGACTCTGCGCCATGTTTTGCCACTGTTTCCAACTGGATTAATGAGTTAAAAAGAGGTCGCAGGAGCACCGAGGATGAACTACGTTCAGGACGCCCAAAAACGGCAACGGATGAGGAAAACGTGGAAAAAGTGCGGAAAATCGTTGCCGCAGATAAGCGAGTGAACATAAGGGAGATAGCGGAGGCCTTGGGGATCAGTTTGGGTAGAGTGCATTTCATCCTGCACGAAAACTTGAAGATGAAAAAGCTCAGAGCAAAATGGGTGCCGCATTTGCTCAACCAAGGCCAAAAAGACGCGCGTGTTTCCGCTTCACAGCGAAATTTGGCCAAGATGTCGAAAAATCCGTCGGATTTTTGGCGCAGATTCGTGACTGTCGATGAAAGCTGTGTCCATCACTACACTCCCGAGACCCAAGAAGCATCTCGTCAATGGTGTGCATCTGGTGAAGGACCTCCGAAGAGGGTGCGGACAACGGCATCGGCCGGAAAGATGATGGCTACGGTTTTTTGACCAACGTGGAATAATTCTGGTCGACTACCTTGAGAGCGGTAAAACGATCACAGGAGAATATTATGCAAGACTGCTGGACTGCCTGAAGCAAGAACTCATCGTGAAACAACCCGCTTTGCAGAAGAAGGTTGTTCTGTTTCACCAGGACAATGCTCCCGCACACAAGTCGCGGCAAGCAACGGCAAAACTGGCCCAACTGAGGTTTGAACTTATTGAACAACTTTCCTATTCTCCAGACCTGGCCCCCTCTGATTATTTCCTCTTCGGACATTTAAAGAATAGTCTCGGTGGAAAGCGTTTTTCCAGCAATGAAGAGGTTAAGGCTGCTGTCAATGCCTATTTTCAGTCTAAAGACGCGGAATTCTACTCAAGAGGTATAAATGCTCTGAAATCTCGGTGGGAAAAGTGTATTGAGCTTCTCGGGGAGTATATCGAATAAGAAAAAATTAAAAACAAGATTTGGAAAATTCTTGGTTTTCATTCTAAGAACTTGTTGAACTACCTGTATATATATATATATATATATATATAGTACGACCTGTATTAATATATTTTGGTTGTTTTAAAGGCATTTCTAACATCAAAGGTTACAAGCAAAACAAGTCTACACGTCTTGAGGGATCGTGTGGTCTCCTTGGATGATCCGGCATGATGAAGTATTATTTGATTTGCCCTGGCGTACTGAGTGCGTGCTTTTTTTTTCTTCTTTCTTCTTCAATTCTTGTTTCTTTAATGTGTCTATTGCTTTTAACGCAGTTGACTCCAGCCAACAAAGGAGTTTGAAAGCAAATCTAAAGGTTTCATATATTTATGCCCCTCCACTTTTGTCTGGGATCAGCAGCAAATTGAGACCATACGCTATTTCGCAGCTTTCTAACCTTAGAACCTGCTGTAGCGTTGAAAATGACTCGACGACTTTTCAAACGCGCAAGAGGTTGTGGTACTCTCGGTTTCACAATGATGAATGTGGGACCTTAGGCGATCAAAGATGACACGCTAACGTGTTGTATCTATTTAAAGCTCTCCGCTCAAGGACATTATATGTTCACCGAGCCTACTTAAACGTTGTATCTTGCATATAAAGAAATTCCTTTGTAGGAACAATATCTTCTTGTTTCTACAATCCGCGATTTGTGAGCATTATAGTTTTTCAATAACTTAAACTAGGACGATGTTCTAATGTAGAGTTTTGAAGTCAAAGTATAGTTTAAGCATAACGCCATAAATAACATTAAACTACGTATATTGACTGCGTGCTGTATTTATATTGTATAATGTGTTTTATGAAGTAGCGAAAGTAAGTAGTCTTACACCTTCTTCATGCACTTCATCACGAACAGGGAAATTATGGAAAAAATCACGAATACCAATAATTTATCTTAAAATAATTGTGATATTATAGTATGATTTGCATCCTAATATTAAATAAAATCTTTTTTTTTGGCAACATACGTTTATACAGATGGCTATCTTATAATAGCATATTGCGTTGCCGAAGGTGGCGTCCGATTCATACGCTAGATGTTGGCCTCCTAAGTGCGCAAAAGCAACGCGCAACTTGACGATTCTTTCGATAAGGGGCCTTCCAAACTTAGCCAAACGTGACGCCGGTTGTGCTAGATGCAGGTTGCGTCATTCGCTTCATCCATTGGCTAATAGACATGCGGTACGACGTATATACTTAAAATCATTTGTATGGGATCTCAGTATGATTTTTAGACGTATTTACATATATACGCAGAAGCACCCTAAGTATGTTATCACTGTTATATACACTCCCTGAAACAAGTATAAATCTTATTTTTTTAAACCTTTTTTGGTTAACTTTTGCCACATTAAGCGCATGTATTGTAACCAATCGTGCAAAGACTACACTGCTACATGCTCATAGAGTAACAGCAAATACTTTCATCGACATTTGTCATAACGAGTGAATTAAGCCGAATAGCGACGTTTGGGCTCATTTCACGGCTCGACAGAAACAAAGGCGGATCCCCTACCAGAAGTTTTTTCTTTGTTGAAACGATAGGCTTAGGCTGGGGCCTCATGAGTGACGAAAAGGGCCATATCAAGGCTTATAAGGACATCGGCCTCTCTAATCGCAAAGTTTCCTGTCGATTGGGCCGTTGTCCCCAAGTAGTGAATAACTTTGTTAATTGAGGAAAAAATTACGCCGTAAAAAAGAGTTCGGGGTGTCCAAATGCCATTCGGAACGACGCAAGCTGCAATTCTAAAAAAAAAGCGTCGAACTCTGCGCCTTCGGCGAGGGCAGTTGCGGCGGCGACCAACGTGCAAACGAACGTCGAAATGTGCAAAACTTCCTCAGGAAGACACATTGGCTCACAAAACAACAACGATTAACCGCTGACCGTTGAAAGCTCGTCTTGACTTCGCCCACGATACGATGTCATGGACCACTGAGTGCCCTTAATACGATGTCATGGTCCAGTGAGTGACACAGAGTGCTCTTTTCGAATGAAAAAGTTTTACTTTTAATTTATTTTAACTAATATCTGCACGATTTAACAATTATTGCACGATGTACGCAAGTAAAAACGAATTTAGTCAATGCGTCACTCAGGTGGCGGTTCAGTGGTTCTGGGCCGCTGTCGAGTATCATACAAAGTCGTCGATTGTGGTTTTAGACGGCTGTGTTTATTCGACGCGCTATAGGGATTTACTAAAAAAAACAATTGGCACATTTTGAGCTGATGGGAGGGCCAGACTTCGTTTTTCAACTCGATAACGCTCCGACTCACACCGCCAGGCTGATCGGAAGCTGGGTCGACCAACGTCACATTGAGGTCCTACGCTGGTCTGCAGTCTCACCTGATCTTAAAATCATCTAGAATGTGTGGCGCTGGGCTTGCACGATAAGTTTACACCGAAGAAAAACAATTTTCCAGGTTTAGGACGAGCTCTCGCAGGACGTCATCAAACATTTGTTTAACACTCTACCAAACCGCATTTTGAGGTTAACTTAACGGGAAGCTCACTGAGTATTAAGTATAGTTGCTGGGTGGCGTGAAATGAGCCCAAACGTGGTTAATCCACTTAATTCTTCTTTTAAGACATGAATCTTGCTAGTGGCATACACAATTGGTTATAATAAATGCAAGAAATGTGGCAAAAATGGGTAGCTTTATATTTTTTCAGGTCTATATATATATATATCGAAAACGTGGTTTATTTGCGAAACTACATTAGAAACGTTTAGGTTTTCAGAAAAAATAATAACATTTTAAAAAATAGAGTAAGTTTACAGTCACATGGTCGTTTATACAAGTGTGTAAACAGGCGATCTAGCTTCTCAGGTTAAAAAAGCATTGCAGCAAGGGAATAAACTCAAAACAACAGTATTGCCGACCATTGTATGATGGCTCCTACAGCTCATGAATCAAATAACATCTCTATAGGATCTTCACTTCGTAACGCCTGCCAATACCTTCATCGATATGTTATATTAGAGCCGGATAGCAATATATTTTCTAATTCTCGCACAAAAATACTCACAAAGGAGAGAAATCTTATGCGGTGAGGTAGTGTGCTCCAAACATGCGGCAACCGGCACAATAGAGAATAGGACCTGAGTTGCTTTCTGGTCCGCAGTACCACAAATACTGTCGCTCCACGTAGCCGCCTTCTCTGTGTAGGCACCAAAGGAAATACTATATCCGCCAATAGTAAATCATGAGAGGTTTTGTAGGCAAGCGTAGCCACGTTAAGAATATATATTTCTGAGACTGGTAAAAGGTCATGGCTAGCAAACAGATCACTAACTGACTCGTAGGATCGTCGGGAAAAGATGGCACAAAATGCCTCATTTTGAATCACCTGAACCCTTCGAAAGATGCCTCTGTACCCACCACCCCACAGCAGGATATCATATCGTATAGTAGATAAAAGCAGGGCTTTGTAGACAGTCAAAAGTCTCTTAATGGGAATAACTATCTGTCTTAACCTTCGTAAAATTGCAAGCACGACTCGAAAAAATCTCTTAGAGCGCTTGATTACGGACCTCCTGTTTGGCTTGAATTTGGCGCTTAACGTCACGTTGCATGCACCAGCTTCGGTTGTGGCGGCCGCTGCGGTTTATGTTGTTGCTATACTATCCTTGAATGCCACAACCGCGGCAGGCAGGTGCCGAATCATCATCCCCGACACGAATAGTCACCGAACGTCTACTACTCTTTTCCCGCTGGTTTACACCGGTCTTTCGCGCTTGCGAAAGGAGCTTGCTTTTCTCCTCTGCTTCACTAAGGTCTTGTTCATTCGCATGCCTTAGCCACACCTCAATCCGACGTGGCGGAACACGACAAATGCGACCTGCACTCACTCACACGCGGTCTTTGGGGAACGTAGCCAAGTTGCCACCGCACGTGATAACAACGACGTTGGTAAGGCACCGTTTTTTACAGCTGTCGCAGGAATAGGAGCTATGCTCATACAAGGAAGACTAAACCAATACCACAGGCCGCACATCAGTGAGGATTTACCGCACACGAGTATTTTGATGAGCTTCGATCGATGGTTGGGAATGAAGCGCTATCTCTGGGAGTGCGTATGGATGGTACAGAACATTTCGAACTGGGCACTTATATCTGTACAGTACCACAAAAGTGAACCGCCACAAGTGATCGTCAAAGGCGAGGGTCGCCAACTTCTTCTCCAAGAGTGAAATTGTCGCGACAGTCGAACTAGATAAAGGTAGAAAATTAAAGAAAGATTAGTTTACTGCAGGACACATACCAAAGTTTTCATTGCGCTCACCAGGAAGAGCTCAAATGGTTTAGCTTACTCATCCGTTTTGGAACCGTTTGGTGCAAATCGATGCTTAAAGCTGATGGCTTAGAGGGTAGAGTTAGAAAAGCAAAACACGTTTGGAGGTGCGGTTCGGTGTATGGATTTACCGTCTAAAGCAATATATATATATATATATATATATATATATATATATATATATATATATATATATATATATAATTAGTGGAAATCACGCCGAAATCGAAATAATAATTCTACAATATATATATATATATATATACACAAATAAACACACACGCCAACAGCAAGCGCCGCATATACTCCTAGTGGAAACGTGATGCCTTGGTAAAGTATTCTGATTATCACAGCAGGTTACCTAGACGATGGTGTCTCCAGCTGAGCCGCTCGGCCGACGATCGATCGTCGATAACACGCAAGGCGACACGCAATGTGTGCGTAGCTTCAACGTACGGCGTTCGACAGGCAACATGGAAAGTAATGGTGGCCATTGCCTGGTATCGGACTAATTGATAGCTTGATGTTCCTCTGCATATATTCTTGTACATCTCATACATACGTAGACTACATACGTATCGTGTAGACAGACGCCTGACCTAGAGGCGATTGTTCTCAACTCGCGTATGAATCATCAATTTTTTTAAAGCTGAAGGTCAACAAAGACCGTAGCGGTTTTAGCAGCAACAACAACGATAACAATAACAACAACAATTGCAGAACTAGTTAAATGCTGGCAGCAACAACAACAATGCTAGCAGTAATAAAAAAGGTAGCAGCGGCTACAACAACAATCGGAATGCCAACAATCAAGGACGCCGCAGAAGCAGCAGCAACAAAAACAACAATACTAACAACGGCAACAACGTAAACAACAGCAACAACATCAGCAGCAACAACAACAACATAAAAAACAGTAACAACACTAGCAACAACCATATAATCAACAGCAACAGCAGCAACAACATCAGCAGCAGCAACGGTAGCAACAACAACTAGGAAGAAGCCCAAGTCCAACACGGTCGGCACTAAGTAACGGCCGCTTGCTCATACGGCTCGCGCTATGGCAGCGCGGGCGCCTGAACGTTGCGCCACACGAGAGTTCGGTGTGGTCGGATCAGCACTGAATCCTCCTCCCTGAATGTTCCTGTCGCCGGATCCGACGACAGGAACAAACGGTTAGTTCGGCAAGAGACGGAGCCATTGGTGCCGCTACCCTGGATGGTAGACTACCTACGAGTATATTAGTACTAGAACGTAGCTGGCCGTCTGCGTTAAGCCCTATGGCCCACGTGTTACCACCGACGCGACGCGCTCCCGTCGTTGCCGTCGTCGTCGTCGCCGCCATTGCTGTAGTGCTGACAGACTTTCCGATAGCCGAGTGCCGGTTGTGCGCCGAACGGCGACCCGACGATGTGCACGGCGTTATGCGGTGCATCCTGTCGCAAGAAAACGACCTCAAGGGGCTGCCACGGCACAGTCTACCACTTCGGGTAAGACGCACGAGAAAAGCGCGTAGGCGTTTTATTACACTACTCGAACAGAGTGCAGTTGATGTTGCTGTTGGTGTATAGTTTAGTTGTTTTAGAGTATAGCTGATGAGGCAATCACCTGGGGCTGGAGAGCCACTGTCCCACTGTTTCACGAGCCGAAGGGATCGGACATAGGGCGCCTTTTATCTTTTAAGGGGGGGGGGGGGTTGAGGACGTATGCTTCAATTGCATACTGTCCTGCTTTGTCTCTGGCTCAAAGTGCTAGTACCAACTCTCGGTTCCGGCAAATATTTGCTCTAAAAGGCGGGGTCTTCATGCTATCAGAACAAGTGTGCTCTACAATTCCACATATCGCGCTTCAAATGTTTCTGCCACACCCTGTATAGGCATGCCTGAATGTATAACATTACACTTTAATATATCCAAGAGATCTTGCTATGTCGATTCTAGCGGTCCTATCTACGCACTATCCATCACTGCAGGCGCCCCGCTTCTAAAATGTTCCACCTCTCCCATCACCAAAGCTGCGACGGGAGTCCAGCAGTGATGGTGCTGCAGCTATGAATGGCGTAGTTCTGGACAGACACTAGGTTACTCGGTTCTGAATTGCTTGGGAAGGCGTGAAATAATTTCGAGGAACCTTGTCAAGGTTGCTAAGCTGCTACGAGCTGAGAGTTTTCTAGATTAAAGCAATGGTACAACAGAGCCAACTCTCAAGCTGAAGAGGAAGCGTGCTCAAATGACTTTGTCTCTTCTCTACCAGGGAGCTCTCAATGAGACTCACAGAGAACAGTCTAAATGTTTGAAGTTATTGTACTAAAAATTTTATTTCAATACGACTGCGAACGCTCTTTAACCTCCTCTTTTCCACTATGTAAATTGATTACTCTAGATCAGCTCAGGCTATCGGAATTACCAAAGCACTTCGCTAGTATCACATTAAATAACCTAACATCTCAACATCCTTTAAGCCATAAAGCTGTGGTTCGGTCAAAAGTCATGAATAATCCGTTTGCATTGCAGCTGACCAGGTGGGCGCTCACAAATTAAGTTAATCGGTGTCTTCAGCAGCTTATTTTATTCGACGCGGGTTCTTATGAGCAAATCATGTCACACTGTGAAATAATTATGTCACATTGTAATAAATACATGTGTATGTAAATCGCTTTATGTGACTATTAAGGTGTTTTTATCATATGTTACATGTATTGCTATTATAGAAATGTACTTTATTTATTAGAAGATTGTATACATTTTTTCTACATACATATGTGTAAGTTTAACGTATAGCATCTAGCTCTAGGAGTCGCCGTACATATATTTATAAAAAAGAGTTGTTGTTTAACAAATAATTTGAGCATATGCACACATAAACTCACATTAGATACGCTATGCCAAGAATGCAGCTAGCATAATTCATCAGATCTGTGCTTGATTTGAATTTCTTCCAAAGATTAACGTGTCGGTGCAAACGCTGGCCGTCAGTTCGCCGGACGAAACGAGCCTCAGCTACGAGTTTCACGTGATGGTCATACACAAATATATTGATAAACGCCTAAGCTTCAAGCCCTATCTAGATGGGTACGTATTTTACATTTCGTGACAGTGGGTTTGTATATATATATATATATATATATATATATTCTTACAGTTGTTTTAAATACATGTGTTTATTGTTACTAGTTAATATCGTGTCAGTCCGATAATAAAAGCCACGTTCCCCATACAAACAGCCAATGACATCATCGACCTTAGGAACATCGCATCGGTCACCCACAATATCCTTCGTACGTTGTACGATATCCTTTAAAATTTAGCGGTGTGGACATTTATTGGACCCAGTGTCTCCAGAACAATATACATACATGTACATTAGTAGCTATGTGACCATACGGTTATAGTAACTCCATTAGGTCATGACTCATTTATTTCGCTTGTATCTTAAAACTCGAGTGTGGATGGTATTCCACTGTTTTATCTGTACCCTTCTCACTATTCCATTGAGCTCCGCGTGTGTCGTAAGCCTTCGGAACCCTCTTAGACACCTTAACGGGCGTAGACCGTTAGAACCGGTCCACCACAACACATGTACAAGAACAGATAACAGATGGGCGCGCCTATCCCAATAGCCGATATCATGCGGAAGGAGTTAGGATCCAGCAAGGCTTTTGGTATATTTGAAACTCGGGGATGCTCACAACATGTAGCTAAGTCTTCGTCAACCAAGACTGTGCCTGCATAGACAGAGGGTCGCATGCATCATTGTCAAGCGTGGGCGGATCTTTTCAAGGGCCTCTCTTTATGCATTAAGGGAGAACCCGGAACAATCTCCGTGTTGGATTACCGGTTTTGGACTCCATGGTTACATCTGTAGTCCAAGCGAGGATTGACAGATATCTATAGCTCCGGCTCCCTCTACTTGCGCACGTGGTTTTTGGCAACCCCAAGTAGATGACAAGATATTGCTGCCACAATGTATTTTTTTATTCGAAATAAACCATTCAAACCGACTTCACGTGCCAATCGAAAAGATGATTGGCCTTATGGGCCTTAAGTAACTTGACTTTATTAAGGTTTAAAGCGGCCGGTTGTTGAAGGAGCTTTAAACGCTCTTGTCACACGGGTGTTTGATCCGCAGTTCGGACTGCGGAGTTCGTGTGCGCATCTTTTTGATTATGTCTAAAAACCGCAGGGCTCCGGCGGCAGAACGAATATCACCCTCTGGGTATTTCATCTCCGCTTGACGTAAACTATTTTCATCTCCATTTACGTGACTTATCCTGTCGATTGTGCTGAGTGCAGTTGAGTCGACGACACCTTGAAGAGTCCTGAGATATACTTCAGCTACATTATTCTTGGCTATGTTTCAAAATAATAATTGGTAAATGGTCAGGGTTACTTCTTAAACTCCTTTAGCAAGGTAATGCAAACACTAGCTTCGGGAGCTTCATGAGATGGTTCCAGCTCTTGAGGTCAAGGCTTGAGTTGAACTAGTGCTGCGGTGTATACAGTGGTCCAGTGCTCTCTGGCTCCACGGGGTATAACTCTGGCAAGTTTTAAATTCTTGTAGGCACGTGTCAGAACCCGTACTAATTAATTCGGATCAGATAGAAGGTTACGATTTGATGTGAAAAGTGTGTGATTATTGGGTCCCGGATTATTATCGCTAGGTAAACTTCGAACAGGAGTCGAGAAGTGTAGGCAAGTGATTTAGGCTCTCATTTCCTTAGAGGTTTTTACACCTCGACTTTCTCTCAAACCACACTGCGTGCAAACAAGTGGTCTGAGAGAAAGGGGAGAAGCCGGTATTGGATTGTGGGGAATCGGTGATGCATCACTGATGTTATGTGATTGTTGGCTTGTCATTTCGAATCAGTTTATTTAGGTGAAACTGCGATCAGCAACACTCCTTTATCAGCGATGTAAAATCACATGATGGCAGGAATATGCGTAGAGGAAGCCCTTTGCCTAGAGTTTGACCCATTCGGCTTCTTTGTATACGTTCCTAACCTCGCAAGTATTGTCATTGGATGCGAGGGCACCTCAGCAGTTGACGCACCTTTAACCTTTTTATGACATTCCCGCATCACGTGTCCGGGACAACCGCATTTGCTACAGACGGGGTCATTTTGTTTTTGACACTCTGAGGCTTTACGTCCTAACTTATGACATCGAAACTACTGCAGCGATGACTCTGCATACATTGTGACCTTACAAATCTTACCGGACATACGCACTCGGCTTACTCTATTGATTCGACGCCAGAATGCAGATATATCTCAGCATGGCTGTATAGTCAGACCACAGATTTGGCCAGTCGATGTAAAGTGGCGTATCTCCAATATATATATATATATATATATATATATATATATATATATTAGGTAAGTCAAAAAGTTCGTCGGCTTTTTTACCCGATTTTAAAGAGCCTTATTTATGCAGACAACAGTATTTTTATTCAATGATATATTGACCGTTTTGTTCGATAACCTTGCCCATCGCCTCGGTAGATCCATGATTCCTTCTCCCAGAACGTCTTGTCCTTCTCGTCAAAATACTGAGTGAGGTGATTTTTTATAGCCTCCAAAGATTCACATGTTGTGCCATCAAGGGAGTTCTGGAGAGACCTGAACAAGTGATAATCAGATGGTGCGAGGTCGGGACTATAAGCTGGGTGCGGCAGCACATCCCAGTCAAACTCCGCCAATTTTTGCCGGGTGGCCAAACTTTTGTGTGGTGTCGCCTTATCATGTTGAATAGTGACGCCCCACCTGTTTGACAATTCCGGGCGCTTCGTTGCTACTGCAGCCTTCAAATCTTCGAGTTGTCTGCAGTAGACGACGGAGTTGATCGTCTGACCCATTGGAAGCAGCTCAAAATACACGACGCCCTTACAGTCCCACCAGCAGCACAGCATAACTTTCTTCTGATGAATTTCGGGTTTAGGGATAGCTGCGGCCTGAGAACCTCTGGGGACCCAACTTCTTTTCTGTGTTACGTTTCTGTAGAGTATCCATTTTTCACCGCCGGTTATCAATCTCCTCAGAAATGGCTCACTTCGAGTTCTTCCGGAGGAGTGCGTGACAGGAATCGACTCGCCCTTCAAGCTGCCTATCATTGAGGTCGTGTGGTAGCCAGATATTCCGCTTGCACGAGAAACCTGCATCATGGAGGCGATTCCAAACGGTTCCGTGGGAGACTCCCGTTACATCTTCAATTTCTTTTATGGTCAAACCTGGGTTCGAAGTAACCAGGCTTATGACTTTGTCGGTCTCCACAACATTGGGTCGTCCTGACCTCGGTTCATCTTCGAGATTGAAGTTTCCAGCTTTGAAACGGGCGAATCGCTTTTCGACTGTGGATTTGTGTACTGCGTTTTCGCCGTAGACTGCACATATCCTCCGCGTTGTTTGCGCTGCACTTATGCCTTCACGGTAGGAGAACAACATAATGTGTCGAAAATGCGTATTTTTGTCCTCCATTGCAAACAGCTGCCAATTCCGCAAACGAAACGGTAAAGTTACAACCGGTATACCGTCGCGCCGCCACGGGCCTGCTCCTGAATGTAAACACCCAGCCGCACTCTCAGGCGGCCCTGCTGCAGAGCGCGGGAATTTCAAAAATGTAGTCCCAGGAAGCCGACGAACTTTTTGACTTACCTTATATATATATATATATATATTATATATATATATATAGCAGACATTTCGTAACTTTTAAAACAATCTAGAAATTAACGAGTTAACCAATTTGAATCGTTGAAAACCGCTCCATTATAATTCACAGCTCTCCCCCATCTCTGGATCAGACCAAATTGATTCCCATGGCGACTAATTCTGGTTTCTGCATTTCGAAGAATGTTTCCATGTGTGCTTTACTGCCTCCGGTGATTGAATTTATTTCTCTGTAGGTAGCTCTGCAGGCATCTAGATATTTGGTAGTCCAACGGTGCGATGTCTTTTGAACACGGTGAAGCGGCACAATTTACCAATTGAAGTGTGCTATCTTGCGAATGCTAGGCTAATTCACATGCGGCCTTGCGTTATCTTGCTAAAGGATCCCACCATACGCAGAGCAAAATCGTGCGCAAATGGGTTAGTCTCTTTGGCGTCCTCTAGAAAGGTTGGCCTGGGGCGCACCAGGATCCTCCATGTTTCACATGTCCTAAAATACCTATTTTTCGTCACAGATAACAGTTCGATCCAAACGTGCACTCATTGTGTTTGGCAACCCGAAAAGAGCTTTTGAAAGATGCTTCATATGATTGCGCTTGCTCAGATCATGAGATATCCATTGATTTAACTTTCACACAAAACCACTGGCACGTGGGCAAGTGACGATGGTTGTTTGACACACGCTGAAGTCCATGGCTAATTCTTGCGTAGTCACTTAGAGATTCGCGGAAGCGGTCTTCCTCGAACGTAATAGGCCCTTCAGAACGACGTTCATCCAAAAGGCGGAAATTACCGGAAAGGATTTTTGAGGAGAGATTGAAGCACCAAGTTTCTAAAATGCTGCTCTAGCCAAATACGCTTTATATATTTGCCCATAGGACCTTTCCGCTGCAGTCATACAAAATTGTCGCCTGTAACTGAAATGTTTCGCTGTCCGTTTCGACAGAATTCATATAGCAAAACAACAAACATGAGAGAAACATGAGCTAACTTTTGGAAGCTATCTCCAAGAAATGCAGTTACTCTCTGACTAACCTAATATATATATATATATATATATATATATATATATATATATATATATATATATATATATATATATATATATATCATAAAAGCTTCTATAGATGTCATGCGTCCCTCGGGACCGACTGTTATTTGCAGGAGATACCATCCAGGTTAAATATCTATCCGTATGTTGACTCTGTGTGGACGCCATTTCTGCTTCCGATCGAGAGTGACATGCCACTCTCAGACCCGGTTCAACTCGAGCGTATGACCATCTTTCCTTCGGGAGAGGTCCGCTACCGTCGAAGGCTTACGCTGCCGATGAGCTGCAGATCCACGCTGGACCTATTCCCGTTCGACAATCCCATGTGTTCACTCACCTTTTACGCAGTCGGCTACCGAAAAGACCAGGTATGAACCGGGTGTTTGCTAATAATAACGGTAGTATAAAGTTGACTTCACTAATTTGTGTATATATATATATATATATATAGTCTCTTTGGCGTCTATACGTAACAGTCTTGGAATAAACTATATTCATTAAAATGACATTTAAGTCTTGGAATTATATCGATGGACACTCAAAAGCGCTCCGTTTAACTCGGCTCACAGGTACAACTAGAGTGGGACATGCTGGCGCCGGCATTTCGGATCTCACACGGAGTCTCTAATATGAATGCATATCCGCGGGAGGTCGAGGTGTCGAAAGTGTTCCATTGAAGAGGTGGCCACGTACAACGTGGCCTGCATCAAGGCCAGGACGGTCTTCGCTCGGGAACGGTCCTTCTTCTGGGTGACGTTCTTTGTTCCGTCGTTTGTGCTTGTTACCGAGCGCTTTTATGACGTTCTGGTTCAAACATTCTCCACCACGATGCATGATTGGTAAGTGTTTATTAAATGTCGATACACACACACACAAATATGTATGCATATATATACGTGGATGCGGCGGCGTGGTTTAGGCGGCCAGTGCACTAGTCACAGTTGTTTTCTACCGGGACTTTGTTTGAGCATTAAGAATGGAAGATATGTAAACCATACCACTCTACAGAGGACCACGAAGAGCCCTTCAATTGAGGCAATTACGAATAGTAAAATAGACCATTGAAACTCATTGTGCGAGGAGGTCGTATAAAGCCGACAAGTGGACCGATAAACTGTGCTGTTACCGCAAAAAACCCCGCAAAAAGACGCCAGAGCCGCTACTCTTTGGGGAAACTACGGACATTTGAGCTAATTTCAATCCAAGCGATCAGAACGGTGGCCAAACGCATACGGTCAAAAAAGCAGCGGGCCCAGATGCGGCCCCCTGCAAGCAGTACGCCTAGGTCTAATGAACCATCCAAAGGTATTCATACGAGTGATGACTAAAATGCGCACAAGAACTACCTTAAGCCTTGGAATTCGGCACGTCTGACCCTTATGCCGTATATAAACCGTCGATAATCGGGTTCAAGCCCCCCCTTGAGGAGGGTTGACTTGACTATGGCGCGCATTTCAAGTTCTGATTGGGCCAGATGCGGCCATACCATCGAATCCCATACGCGCTCTGCCTTTCCTAGCCTGCTAGCAATGAGTTCACTAAACACCTTCTGGTAAAGTTGACACCAAGATAGCAGAATTTGCTAACGTATTTAGCGTAGTATAGCAGAAAATGCTATCGTATTCAGCGTAGTGTAGCAGCATTTGCTAGCGTATTTAGCGTAGTATAGCAGAATTTTCTAACGTATTTAGCACTTGCATAGAAGCTTGACCTCGTCAGTGTTCACCCTACCATTGATTCTCCGCTCAGTCACGCTAAGCGTCTTCATTATTTACTGTTATCGATATGAATCTGCTTTCATGGCCGTATCACCAACAGGTACAACCACTCGTCTCACGTACATATCGACCACGAACCGTATCCGTAATCAGCTGCCGTCGGTGTCAAATCTGGTCGCAATGAACGTAGTGGGACTCCGTGTCGATGATTCTCATTTACTTTTGCCTCGTCGAGTTCATCTTTGTCGACTATCTAATCAGGTAACGCCACTTGACGGCAGACCAGCTGATCTGAGGGCGCGAGCGAAGCTTTCTTTGAGAGCTGCATGCCTTCCTTGACGCTGTCCTGCGCTGCTTTATTTGTATAGATGAGGCCTGGTGGTGGGCCAGAGCGCCTACTTTCTGCCACATGTGCACAAGTGAGGCGGTACCTACCACCGGTACTTCAGGCGCATGCCGGCATTGATGTGGCCAGTCGCATTGTGTAGCAATGAGCCAAGCGGTGCACTCAGTGTGCATATACCACTCTCAGGCAAGCTATATAATACATCCTACACATATATTTTTGTTGTTGTAAATCTACTAATCGGGAATGGCATCAACTGTTATTAACAGGCATCCCCGCAAGCACGAGGCAGAGGACAAGGAATTCGTCGACGAGGCACTCAAACGTGACGAACTCACGACCTGCGACCGATGGACGTTGTTTCTTCGAAAGCCCAACGTTCGCATTGCTAACCATGTCGATATCGTTTGCCGTACGGCACTTCCAATTATCTACTTCAAATTCATCATCGCATACTTTATTGCCCACAGCGCAATTCTGTCAAAGACTTTTCGCGTGCTCTTCGTGAATTCAAAGACCTCATGGATTAGACTGGAACGCAGCGGTCGCTTGTTGGGGTGCAGTCAATACGCATGGCTAAGCAATAACACCAGTAGCTCGATACAGATCCAAATCAACAACCTTTCTTAGAAGAACAGACAAAGTGGCATTGCGTATGGCATTTTATTTGCTATTCTTAAACCACTTATACGTGACTCTATATATTATATATATATATATATATATATATATAGTAACGTATAAGTAGTTAAAAAATAAATATAAGAATGTCATACACAATGCCACTTTGTCTGTTTCTACGTCTATAATATATATATATATATATATATATATATATATATATATATATATATATATATATATATATATATATATATATATGCGTATTTATCTTTGCTGTTGTAAGTTTGTTGAATGAGTATTCAACAATATGAACCCATACCTCTATAAGGATCTTACTAACCTAACTCGGACATCGTAAGTATTTACTGTAAGGAGGCACAGTGGTCTTAGACAAGGTAGAGGCCAGCCTAATCCTCTGAGAATATGTTTTAAGGAAACTATAATTTGCAGGACGTTCTGAAATTAG